>JACGTP010000006.1:898913-1062387 GCA_023678845.1 Mischocyttarus mexicanus | reverse complement strand
TACCGCGAAACAACCTGCCACATGGTGGCCATTGTACGTTAATACAAACTCACACACACACCATGGATGATAAACAGACACGTGGAGACACATGGAAGAAAAGTATCGATAATGATTCTTGCATGTGTGAAAAGAACTCTCTTTATTTCTTTCTCTTTCTTTTATGTAATACATAGAAACGTGTATGGTAGGAACAACAAAGAGTAAAAGAGACGCCAGTGGTATCGGCATCGACGCGAATAAACACACTGATCGCCATATGTACCATCATGCTTCTCCTTTTTCCCTGATGCCTTTTGTTCCGTGGCATTAGCCATTGTCATCCGAACAGTTTTGTGCAGTCCCTGTTTGGTAGTCCTGGTAGTCCTGCTAGTCGTTGTCGTTTTCCACCTTCTCCTCCTCCTCCTTCTACTCCACCTTCTTTTTTTGTTTCTTTTCCTCCTTCTTCTTTTTCTTCTCCTCCTCCTCCTCCTGTTACTCGTCCACTCGAAAAACAGACCCGTGAAAATTTCAAACGGCCTGTTACTCTCAACCCCCTCTTTTTCTGGCGGATAATAAGCTACCCTATTATATATGTACGTACCATATCTGCATATATATTACTAATACTAATACTCGTAAAATACGCGATCACACCGGGTGTCGGTGTTTAGGGAAATAGACCGACTCGAGCGGAAAATTGTTAAAGTTGTCGCATTATGAGAGATAACCCTCTTGATTTAATACCATGCTACTTAGTTCTATGTTCACCGTTTATATGGGGTTTCGTCAAATTAATTTTAAAAGTAGGATGCATCGAGTTTAGAAAATTAGAATTTTTTGTGTTTTTTTTTATTTAAGCTGATTTTTAGTGGATCAAGGGATATGTCAATATTTCAAATATATTATGAAGTATTTATATAATATTAATAATTAGTATGATTAAATACAGATTGATTAATACACAATACAATTAATATACAATAACTTATTATTATAAATCACACACTGGGAGATTATAATGACAAAAACAATTTTCGAGTAACACATAATACACTTTTATTTATTTTCCACCATAAAATAAAAACCAATTGTAATTTAGATTTAAAATCACTTTTCCCTTTTCCATTTAAATGTTAGAGAGAATATTTTTAACGAACCATTCAATGCGCAATATCTTTCAAATATTATTTTAGAAAGGTTTATTTAGAATAGAATAGAAAGTTGGATAATTCATAGAAGAGTTTGGAGGATAGTTTTTTTTTATCCTGACTAGTATATATATATATATATATATATATATATATTCAAAAATAAACTTGCTTACATAGATTCGAAGTTGGTTCCATGGCTGCGGGTGATCATCCACGGTACAATGATCCGCCTGTCGAAATTCAACGGATTTTAATTGACAATCGAATCACGATTCGGGTAAAGTGCATTGCACACGCCATCAAACGAACCAACCAACCAACGAATCAACCAACGAATCAACGAACAACAACTAACATCTTCTATGTATGTATGTATGTGTGTGTGTGTGTATGTATTGCGGACGAGTTCTCTCGAGAACGAGAATGGTGATAATGATGGAGATGACTATGGTACTTGCGATGATTAATGACTATCGAAACCATAACCAACGAACGATTGAATTCCATTTGTCTTTCTAGATGGCTCCTATATAAACTATCTTTTAATCATCTTCACAGATTTTAATCGTTTCGTCACCATCAATTTAATACTTAATGAAATTTTACAATATATTTGAGATTGGATATGATTTTAATTATTTCATTTATTTATATTTATATGAAATTTTGAAAAAAAATGATTTTTGTTTAATCGTCAAATGATCGATAGATCAATTTAACATATTTTTTAAATTATTATAGTCCATGTAATTGTAAGACTCGTATAATATTTATTATTGAATTTATTTTGATAAGAAATTTTGATAGGAAACAAATGACTTTTTAATCGTCGAATGATCGATGGATCAATTTAACGCACTTCTTCTTTTTTTCTGTGTTTTTTTTTTATTATAGTCCGTGTGATCGTAGGGGCTCATTTAATATTTATTGTCAAATAAATATTATAGAAATATTCTATGAAAATAATTTTCAAGCTAATCAACACGTAAATCCTTTTTGAATAAACTATCTTTTAATCTTCTTCATCGATTTTAATCGTTTCATCATCTTCAATTCATTCAAGTTAGATATGATTTTTATTATTTCATTAATTTATATTTATAGGAAATTTTGAAAAGAAAAAAAATGACTTTTTAATCGTCGAATGATCGATTGCTCAATTTAACATATTTTTTTATCGACAGATTTGCTTCTTTTTTTTTTTATTGTAGCCCATGTAATCTTAGTTCTCATATAATATTTATTTACAAATAAATATTATAGCAACAATCTATATACATATATATATATACATACACATATGAAAATAATGTTCATCTTAGGAGTAAGTCCCACGTTCCCTTCTTTTTGAATCATCCGTTCCGACTCGTTAGCATATATAAACTGCCTATTGTCGCGTTTAACGCGGAAATTGTAAGATACACGGATGACTAACGTCAACGTAGGCACATTCTTTTAGACTTTTTATGTTCTTTATTTCTTCCCTTCATATAGTTTTTGAGAAAAGAAAAGAAGAAAGAAAGAAATGAATAGAAAGAGAGAGAAAGAATTTAACATTAATTTCTTCTATCCGATCTTACACGGTTTCTCTCACACGCTCGAATTTCCATACGATTAAATAACTATTGTACAAACTCAAACACCGTATAACACGTCAACGTATATCCATTTTTCTTTTTTTTTTTTGTTTCATTTTATTCATAAATTCTATTCGTACCCATAGAAAATCATAGAATGACAATCCCACCAGTTGCATTCTTCTTATCAAATATTATCTCTAAAAAGAAAAGAAAAATAGTTTAAAACTCGATTAGTACATTTGTTCAAATATATTAAGAAGATCCAAAATATTATTTGTCCAAGATAAATATTAATAATCCAAATAAGATTTGACATGTGGTCGATTTCCGTTTCACAACTTTAAAAAAAAAAATCGTCTAAGATGAAAAAACTCTTTAAATATTCTTTCCAAAAAACCGTCTAAGCAAAGTAATAACAGTTAGATGTATATATATATGTCATTTTAATAGTTTAACAAGAAAAGTTATTCTTATCTCGTGAATCGGTAATAAAGTTTTATTTAAACGGTGCTTGTTATACCATCATATCGATCATTTTCTAATGCTACCCACTGGTATTGTAAGTACCAATCAGTCACCGTAAAGACTTTTATTGTAAACCTTAGAACGATCTTCAAGAAGAACCAGAGATAAAGAGAGAGAGAGAAATAGACATATAATTTACTTTACAAGTTTTGTGTCGTCTATTGCGACCATTAAGTTTTGGTGGGTCGTAGAGTACAGGAATGTCGATGGTTAGATACGAGTGGACATCTTTCCTTGTTGGAATTGAACATTTATACACATATACACGTACACTCACACATATACAAACATACACATACACATATATGTATATATATGTGTATTAGATACGAGTAGAGGTTTTTGGTTGTGGAATAGAACATTAATACACACGTACACGTGTATATATACACATACACACATACACATATCTATATATATGTGTATTAGACACGAGTAGAGGTTTTTGGTTGTGGAATAGAACATTAATACACACGTACACGTGTATATAAACATATACACACACACATGTATATATATAGATATATAAGTAAAGATAGAACATGGAATAGTTGGTGTATCTACGAAAAAGAAAAGTTGTCTGACCAAGAAGTAACATTTCCGGAGTAAGAGGAAACATTTTTGCCGCTTGACATCGGGGACAAACGTTAAGATATTTTTATCAAAGAGGATCCTTTTAATCCTTGAAAAAGGTAAAGCTATTACTTAAATGAAAAGCCTCCAGTGAATGAGAGAATTTCTATTTTTTTTTTCTGGGAAAAATAAGATTAAATGTATCTATTTACTTGTATATATGGTTGTCAGATTAGTTTGATTCTTTAGAATTTTATGTTAACTTCAGTGTAAAACAGTTTTGTCGAACGTCCGTCAAAGAATCAATCCCCCAAGTTATGATACCCTAATCCATAGACTTGTGAAGTCGCTAAATTTTGACTTTGAAGATTTTTTCCTTTCATCTCTTTTTCTCCTTCCTCTTCTTCTTCTTCTTCTTCTTCTTCTTTTTGATCGTATTTCCGGATTATACTGATTTTCTTTAAATATTAAATTCAACGAATTTAAGTTTACTGACGTTGAAAATAGGATTTGACTAAATCCTAACAAAAGATGACAAAGAATATAGCAAAAGACAGTAGCAAGGATACAACAAGAATTAGGATGTACATAAATTATTAAGAATCTTGATAAAAGATTGGTGTTAGGTTTGCTGTTCGATGTTGAAATTTGTAATCTTGCTAAGAGTATATAAAATAAGTTGGAGCTCGTAACTATGAAAAAGAGAGAGAGAGAGAGAGGAATAAAGGATTTGACGCGTTCCAACGAATCGGTTATGTTTTGTCGGTGAGTTTTTATTCCTCAATATTAACCACGGGACGTCCTGTTTCTTCGCAGCAGTAACATTGATGTCCTGTGGCTCTTTCCCTCTTCACTCCTCATCTTCTTTCTTCTCGTTCCAAAAGTTTTACCGAAACACCTTAAAAACATCTATAATGTTCCCTCTAATTTTCAAGCTACACACCCCCTCCCCACCCTGGAGTGTAGATTTCTTGAAATCCTGTTACTTTTTTTATTTCATCTTATTTTATTTGATCGCTATACTCATTGTTTGTTCATTTATATATATATTCATATATAATATATACAATTAATATAATTAATATTATTAATATATTTCCTTTTAAAAGTTGAAATGAATTTTAATAGCATCCCCCAACGCCTAATATTTACAATTAGAAAAATATGTGTATTTCAGATTTTTCAATTATAATGTACGATAAATTAAAAAGAATATTTTATAGTTATATAAAAGGTTGATATCAGAAATAATTACGTATTAAAAGGTTTTCCACGTGAATCGAAGAAAAATAATATTTCTATAGGATTTAAACGAAATTTCATCATGAGTCAGAGATTATGTAGAAAAATAAACAAATTCATTTAATGAAAGACGTGTTTTCTCTCTCGCGCATGGTAGAATCGATGAGATAACAAAGTCAAAAGTAATTAACATTTAATTCGTAAAATTCTATACGTGAGATTGGTCGAAGAATAGTTTATCTCTCTCTCTCTCTCACACACATACACACACACTCATACACACATATTCATTTTCTCTCTCACAAACACTAACTTTCTGTTTAACTGTCTATTTCTCTTTGAGTCTTCCATTAAATTCTCGTCGTTATTGTAATGGGAGATAAAACAGTTGGTGGGAAATATTGTAATGCATTATCCCTGCTACCGGCGTTACGGGCTTTCGGTTTCAATTAGGTAGCCTCCTGTCGGCAAGAGTGTTATCAGCTCGTTAATATATTTTCTAGACCACGACTAACGAGCATTTGCCGCAGTGCAATGAGTATTTATAGGGAGTACTGGTAATACGATCAGCCCGATAGTAGGGTCCTGTTAATTTTATTATGTCGTTACGCATTAGATAGATACTCTCGATATCGACACCATCATATATATATATATAATATCGTTTGGGGATCGTTCACACGGTACGCACACTCTAGTTGTCATACATACTTCATACCATTTTATAATTTTTTTAATCTACGTGAAAATTTTCCTTTCTATCGAAGAGAACCACCAACATGGTATGATGTTTTATCGTTGATAATCTGTCAAAAGTACAACTTCAAATCCTATTTTAAATATTATTAATATATAGTTTAAAATATCTTTATTATCTAAAATAATTGCACACTTAATAATACCCTGAATTTACTAAACGAATAATACTGGATTATTTTTGTATCTTAATTTTGATCAGGTATTGTGAATATATCGTACATGAAAAGACAATTAATTCGATGGAATATTTAAAAAAATAAAAAAATAAAAAAACAGATAAAGCGTTGAAATAAAGGAGGTTAAGTTAAAAATTGATTAGACGCACGTTTTGCTTATTTACCAGTCGTGCCACGAACGTTGGCGTGTCCGCGTGTCGTTCTCGAAGAAAAAAAAAAATAGATCTCGAGACTACGAAAGGGGACGAATAATAAAAGAAAGAAAAAAAGAAGAAATTGAGATTGTAACGTTGGGTAAATTTACGTTAGGCCAATTTTCGATTAAGATAGATAGTCCATTGTTCCAAACAAAAAGATTTTAATTTTACCCAACTCCTATAGAATTTTTAATCAGTATAGTAATATTGTAATCATTTTTGACCAAGTAGGGGGATTAGCAAACACAAACAAAATAAAATAAAGTAATCTAACATTGTTAAGATAGTTTGAAAGGTAAAAGCAAAGTAGAAGATTAAAACGATTATTACGATTATGAAGATCCTTCGATGTTAGGCTTTTTTCTTCTCTTTTTTTTTGCGTTGCGTTGAAATTCATAAAAGGTGCTTTTATCGTAGCTTTTATCGTTACATGTAACCCATCTTATTCTGGTCTCTTACTCAAGTATATATATATTCAAGTAAACACACAGAGACACACACACAGGAATACACAGACATACACAGACATAGAAACAGGTACACACAGAGATGTACGCAGACAAGTAAAATGACGTCTCGAAGCGGCAAACTCTACTAAAACTAAAGTGGGTGCTTTGCGTGCTTCCATAATGAAGCATTTACTATGAAAAGGGAAGTGGATGCCCGTAAACAGAAGTAGATGCTTGTAATCAGCGGTATGTACAGCTAGACTACCAACACTACTACCTAAATACTACTACTATTACTAGTTTCATAGCGTGTAAAAGGTCCACACAGCCTCCGGTCCTGTTTCCTCAGCGTCACGATATTAAATACCCGAGTAACGAAGCGTTGTCCTATCGAAACATTGTTGCTTCCTTAGCCAGAGGTGTTTCTATCTCTCTCTCTCACACACTCACACACTCACACACATACACACTTTCTATGGGATTACATCTTGTAAGGACTAGGAGAATAATTTAGTATCAAGGTATCGATGACTCTATCTGATTTTCCTTTCTTACGATCAACCAGATAGGTTGCTATTTCAAAAATTTCTCTATGATTTATTCTAAATTTCATTCATTCTAATTGCCAATTTTACGTGTAATTTTAGTTTGTTATTTTTGATGTTAAAGATGCATTTCGCACAGGTAGACTCATTGACGTAAAAGTAACGGATTCTTTGAGGTTGCAATTTCAACAATTTGTCTATGATTCATGACGAAGATCAAGAGAGGGTGAAGTAAATAGTATAATATCATTCTGGAATAGTTATCAAGTTGAATCCCTAGGATCGAAAGAACCCCTGTGTGATCAATCTGTACAATATTTCCTATCCTGTGTTACATATCTCCGGTTGAAGTTAGGAATATCACATAAGAGATGAGATATATCGGTTTAATGTATTCTACTATGGGGTGTAACCGAAACTGTTTTTGTTTATATCTGTGTATATGTGTGTATATGTGTGTGTATGTGTATGTAAGAGACCCTTGGATAATAACAGAAGTACCGATTCTCACTTTTGATTCGTGAAAAAGTGCGTTACACCCCTCGATGGTCGAACCAATGTTGTAAATCCTTCGGAAATAAATACACACACGTATACACATTTATGTGTGTATTAGAAGTACCTACAAATTCACATTGCAGGAGTAGATTTAAAGGGTCGACCCTTCCTCTCATTCGTAACGCGACAAAAAGTCTATCGCCAAAAGCTCGTCCCTTTTTTTTCAGAGATCCTTTACTCGAAAAATGCAAACGTCGAAAGCATACATCCAAGCTTAAATCCATCGAATTTCGAGCGATCCCCTCGAATGTTCTATTTCTCCTCCCCCCTCTCTTACTCTCTCTTTCTCTCTCTCTCTCTTTTTTCGAGCATTATTCATAGTCGGCTTAACGATTCTTTCGATGATTTGCAAACATGAGGTTACCGTGGTACCTTCGTGAAACATCGTAAATGTGTTTCATTGTAATACCTCTTACCTCGTAAAATAATAATAATAATAATAAAAGAAATGCAACAGGAATACTTTGATAGTTTTCAAATGGTTCTATCTCTCTGTTTTATTTTATGCACTTTTGTAGATGAAACCTTTTTCTTACTTTGAAACTTTACGATACTTTCTTTTATCTTCGAGAAATTTTCGTTAGATTCTAATTCAGTATAAACGTAAGTAGCATATCAATGATCAGGATTGAAACGTTTTCAAGAAAATTCCAATTGCGGAATATTGTTGAAATGCATGTGTGTATGCAACTATATATATATGTATACACCAAAATACCTTAAGTTATCTATTTATGCGATTCACGATTGAAACGTTTTTACGTTTTCAGGAAAGTCTTATTGTGAATATCATAGAAATGCATTTGTATGCTATATTTTATTTTTATTTTTATTTTTATTTTACGGTATTATAAACCCATTAATAAAAAAAAAAAAAAATAGGTATTGTATACCAAAATACTTAAGTTATCCACTTATGCGGTTTATATAGAAGATATTTCTCTTGGTTAGTATACAAAGATAGTTGGGAAAGGGAAGAAGAGGAGAAGGAGGAGGAAGAGGAAGAGTATTGAAAATTCTAAAAGTACAGGTTTTAAAAGTGCAGGTTCTAAAAGTCACCGACGGAAGATTCAAATGACTCGCAAACCTTTCGAATAGATTTTTATTTTTTTTTTTTTTTCATTCAGTCCGTGTGTTCATTTCAAAGTAGAGGGAATACATTGAATTTTATTTCTACGAGAGAAACGAACATCTGTCAGTCTTTTTTTCTTTCTTTCTTCTATTTTCTTTTCCAGTTGCTACGATGCGATAATAAATGAAATTATAAAATTGAAAATTAATATTGTTCATTTACGTAAGATATTTTCTTCTTCTTTTTATTTTATTATTTTTAATTCGACACAAGTACACACAAGAAACACATGCAATTTTTTCTTCCATCCAATCGTATGTGTGTGAAATATTAAAAAAAAAAAATAAAAAAAAATGATCAATCATCGACACGAATTATTCTTGGAAATAATTTCAACGAGCAATTTCTTCCCTACTCGAAATCGTCTTCTTTCTTCGAGTACTATTTTCTTCAATATTTTGATTCGAAATAAACGTCGGAGAGGGGGAAAAGATCCATGAATTAGGTTCTTTCACAAAGTGCGTTCACGCGTCGGTTATGTGAAAGAAAATGGAGATCGTTTGGAAAGGAAGAATGAAAGAAAGAAAGAAAGGAAGGAAGGAAGTAAGTAAGAAAGGAGGGAATGGTTTTTTTTTTCTTTTTTTTCTTTGTTGATTCAAGGAGAAAGATCAGAAGGGCGATGCACGCATGAAACCCGCCATCCAAAAGGAAGCGCGTTTATTCGCGGCACCTTTTTCTCGAAGAGGAGAGGAAATGCAGGGGCGGTCTCAACATTTCTAAAGCTCCGCCTTACACCTCTTATCCCCCTTATCCCCCCACCTACACCCCAGTCTCACCCCACCCCTTAATCTACTTTTGCCACGAGACCCCCCCCATTCAAAATTCTTACACATTTCGACACTTTTCTCATTTTTTTCTTTACTTTCGCTTATATTTTATATAAAAAATAATCTTCGTATATTGAAAACAACTAATGTTGAAATTTATTTTCAACAGATGGATGTATGTGTTTGTGTGGGATAGGGAATTCTTTTTGACGAAACTAAACGAATGGAAGAAACATCTCCGAACTTCTATTTTTACCTGCTTACATTATATACCTGTTTAGTATACACACATATAAATACACACACAAGTTGTAGACGTGTTTTCTGGACCCTATTTGATTTTAGGGAAACATTTTCCGAGCCGAGCCGACCCGAGCTAACCCGTCGGCAACATGTTCTTTTCTATCTCTGATAATTATGATACGTCTAGTCAAAAATTATGCACCTATTTTTCCATTTACATTAATAAAACATTAATATTAGAAATTTCTTTCTAATATTGTATTCTTTATTATTAAATATATAATAATTAAAAATATAATAATAAATATTTAAATAATAATTAAATTCCTTTATTAACCATGCATTTTCACTTTTTTCGAAATACAAATGTTCATTGAATTATTTTCATTTTGAAAAGTTTAGTTAAAACATTAGTTAACATGGTGTTTAACGTTTAAAGAAATTGTATTGCATTGTAAGAATAAGGAACTATGGGATAGGTTTTATAAAAGCATACTTTTGTCAGTGTTTTCAACAAAGAGTATTAAAAGGAACAAACTGGTTAAGAAAGGAGAAAAGGCGGACTGAAAAGGAAGGAGAGATCCTTTTAGGTTCTTCATGCTAATACCGCCCCTAAGACGTTTCGTGACGCGATACGGTTTTCCGTCGTTAACCTCAGCTGACCTCGGTCATAGTGAAAGTGCACGAGTGCAGCAGACACACTCAAGGAGTTAGGCTCCTATGTGCATTCCCCTTTAGATCGATAGAATCTCTTAAGACGGAAATCCCTAACTGTCCACGTTATACATCGATTAGGCCGATAACTGAGAGAATAAGTTAGTTACCCTGAGGTAACCATTTTCACTAATACACATGTAATACACACATACACACACACACACATATATATGTGGACAATTGATTTCTCTAAGAGTAAATATCAATTAGATTATTTCCAAGCTTTGGATTTATCGATGATTCTGTTAACAAATATTCAGGATTTATGAATATTGAAAAATATTGGATATATATTTAATCTATTAACAGGTTAATTAATTTTCTTTCGCAAA
The DNA here is from genome assembly GCA_023678845.1 of Mischocyttarus mexicanus. Classification (NCBI taxonomy): domain Eukaryota; kingdom Metazoa; phylum Arthropoda; class Insecta; order Hymenoptera; family Vespidae; genus Mischocyttarus; species Mischocyttarus mexicanus. Next base: position 1,051,459 of record JACGTP010000006.1, on the reverse strand, counting down.
TTGGAAACATTTTTATTGGCAATGGTACATTTATGTTATATCGGATTTAAAAAGTACCAAAAAAGGGAAAAAATAGTGTTTTGGTTTATTTTTATATTTTAGTATTTTTAAATTAAACGTGTATATATATATATATTTAAATAATATATCAAACCAATTAAATGTGTTTCTTTTCGATCTTACCAACAGTACAAAGTCCGTGTTTTTTAATTACAATTTGCTTTTGTATTAAAAAAAAAAAATAATTAACAGAATGGCAAATAGATGCAACGAAAAGTGAACCGACCGAAATAAATGTTTATTTTTCGTAGCTTTGAGAAACAAACATAACGTCATTATAAGGTTAGTAAATGTATTTTATTAATATTTTTGTTTTATTTTATTTCACGTGATTTAATTCCATTAATATATAAAATTGTAAATTTCGTTCGAATTGTATACAATGAATTTTTATAGAAGATATTAATTCAAAGAAATATGGTATATTCTTTGATTTGATGGATTAATTTTAATAAATTATATAACATAAATAAAAATAATATTTTCGTTTTAAAAGAACAAAAAATTGCAAATAAGGTTCGAATTGTATGTTAAGATTGAACCATAAAGATAATCAATTTGTATAAGAAGATTTAAAAAGGAGAAAAAGATAAGAAACGTGATAGAACTGAAGGATATTTTAGTTGGTTTTGATAAAGCATTTTGATTGCGGCTCACCGGGCTTGGTTGCACTGGGTTTGCTTGCACCGGTTAATTCTCGAACGAAGCTACGGGCACGTGATATCACGTTGACAAGCCGTAAATACATAATGAAGTGTGGAAATCCCGGTGCGATTAAATCCATGAATGCCTTCATCCGTCATTGCGAGTACACGCGCCCCGTACTTATGCTAGCTCGACGTAACCGGCTTCGAATTTATAATCCATCCTGTATATATCATAAATATATGTATGTATATATAATATATATATATATGTGTGTGTATGTGTGTGTATGTGTGTGATCGCGAGCAACTGAAGCTTGCTTTATGTTCTCTCAGCACTGATTCATCCTACTTTCGAGACACCGAGAACGAGTTCAGATCAGACAAAGGAAACATGTTTTCTCCGACAATTTTGCAATCAAATCTCGATCGATATCAATTTTCATTTCTTTTTTTTGACTCTTACCCTTTTTTATTCTCTTTCTCATACAGGATATACACGCAGAGATAATAATTGATTATTATGAAATTAGGTCACACATTTCGTCTCTGTTTTTATTTAAAATTTCTTCTCGAAAGTGTTTCGAACGAGATGAAAAGTGAAAGATTGTTTTGTTTTCTTTTGAAAGTGTGCAGTATTTATTATTTTATTAAATAGTTTAGTTTATAATGTTTATTTTCTAATTAAATAAATAGTAATAAAAATGTGTGATAGAGAAAAAATTTAGACGCAGTCAGGTACGCAGTAGAGATTGAGTGTTAAGATTGGTCCAGTGGGGTTTGGTATGATACATTTACGAACCATGTCATATTTCATTGGTTATGTCATTTAAAATAAATTGATACTTTACGTTGCAAGCTTTTACCACCTCTCGTTACAGTTTAAATAAGTTAAGTAAGAATAAAAAATAAAATTACCAGAGTAAAAACCTGCGGAAATAACAATTACAATAATTATGTTGGTTTCTCCCCCATTCTTTTTAGCATACATCAATTGCGTCTCGTATAATATATTAATAAGTAGGAGGAGGGTTTGAGTCTTGTCGCGTATAGTGAGAACAGGTCAGAATTAGGTCGGTTTAACTCAGGGACGATTTCATTCTTTTCATATAATCCATTGAGGTATGCCAATTTTTGTTAATCTGTTCTTTCAAACGTTAGGGCGTTTGTTTTTGATAGGTAATCTTTTTTTTTTGCGTCGTACATTAGAAATGGTTGCAGTGGTCAGGATACGAAGCAAAGAAGAACCTAATTGATAAAGAAACGTTCACATAATTATAATTCAAATATAAAATTCATTTATAAATATTAGGTCGTCTTATAAGTTTCTTCATTTCGGTATAAAATATTTTAGATTATTTTAGTTAACCATATACGATTTTATTTGTTAGAAAAGAACGTAAGAAAAAAATTCTTTATTTGAATAAATAGTAAAAGTTTTGATGCACAAGTTGCATCCAATTGTTACTCAGATTTCAACGAAAATATTCTTTTAATGCTTTTACGAAATGTTGTTGCAATTTCCTAATATTACAACCAATCGGAATAATCATTTTTTACGTTTATTTGTAAATTTGAGGAAACTCTTGAATTGCATTCATTTCAACGGTGATCATTTTTTTTCTTCAATAGAATACAAAAATATAAAGAAATGATGTAAAGGGTTTTATTGAAATATCGATTTACCAAGTTGTGTCTGGGTGATTTGATTACAGGTCAAGGGTCAAGATCAAGAAACGTAGGTAAAGGGCATCGAGAATCCCTAAAAAGAATTTTTAATACTTTGTCAAGAAAGTAGATGGCGCCAATGGGTTCACCTATCTTACCAGACCTTTATCCCTTAAAAAAGGGATCTCTTTAAATTCTATTTAAAGTAAAACCTATGTTAAATTCTTGCAACACACATAATGTCACATCTAAATACCATAAGTTTCATTATATTTCTTTCACCTTCTTAGAATTTATTCTTCTAATTTAAATTTTTTCAATGGGATTTATATTTTTTTTTCTTTCTTCAGACTGGTGATATTATGTTAAATACAAAAATATTAGTTAATAATAAATTGTTGAAAATATTTCATAGAAGAAGAAATTTTGCATCGCAAATTTAAGATTTTTTTTTTTTTTCAAAAGAAATCAAATTCATTTGCAAAAAAAGAATAAAAAGGAAGGTTGAGTTTAAAGCGCAAGGAATCTGTGGATGATCAATCTTTTAAAAACTTTTTTTCCGATATTTTGTTTTATTTGCTTTCGTCGTAAAAGTTTGTAAAGTTTTCCTATTTGTTTGATAAAAAGCTTGGAAAAGGTCATTATTTAAATTCGTTTGTCATTGTTTAGATAAAAAAATGTTCTTTTAAAGAAGCATAGAATCCATTCAAAAGCGATTAATTAATAAATAATTTGTTGAATATGCTATTGGATAGATTTTCCATTGAAAATTAAATCGAATTTGCGTATACATATACATATACATGTATATATATACACACAATATATGTGTTTGTATTTCTTTACAGGTTTCAATTAATTAAAATAACCCTTGGTTAGTTTCTACTACGTTTTATTACAGGGTTTCTATTAAAATAAAAAGTTTGCTACGAAGATCGATTATTTCATTGTTTTACTATTTATCTAAATTAAATTAATAATTTTCCTTTTTTATTATCATTTTAATTAATTATGTATTCAGAAATTTTAAAAATCAAAATCCAAATTGCATATAAACCATTTACTGCACAAATCGATTAACTCCCCTTTTTTGAAAAAATCTTAAATTAAAGTTTCAAAGCACTTGGTATTTGGAATAACTTTTCTTTAATAATTAAGATTAACATCATTAAAACAACAAAAATGTTTTGGCCACTAATAAATAATTTCTTTCAGAGATCATTTTGATTAACTTCGTACTATAATGTAAATCATTGCAACAATGCAACTTAAATGCATTACCAAGCTATGAATAATAACCAAATAATAAAATGGAAATTGAAAAAACAATATAAATTATTTCATAGGATTTTCTTTTAGAGTTAATCAATTGATGGATTTTGAACGAAGAGTTCAAATATCGAGAATAGATTTTCTTTTTCTCAAGGTTCTCCTTGAAACCAGAAGATGAGTTGAAGTATGGCGGTAGGAAGAGAAAGATGAAGAAGAAGAAGAAGAAGGAAGCAAGCAAGGCAGCAAGGCAGCTTGATAAATGCGTGCCGGTTCGTTCCTAGGAACTAGTTTGGTGTTTACCTAGTAAGTAGGGTTGTCAGTCAGCTGGTTCGTTGCATCTTCGGCACTCCGGTGCAACATCGGGACTCTCACTCCCCCTCTCTTAGATTCCGTTTGATGAGAGTATGGTGGTGGTGGTAATGGTGATGGTGGTGGTAGCGATGGTGACGATGGTTAGGCTTACTGGGTTTAGTTGGAAGGGGAAAAAGGTTGACATGGTAGGGATAGGCGCACGTTGGCAGTCATGCAGGGTGCGTTACCGTCGACAGAACGGTTCTTCGTTCGAACGATCAGTTGCTCTCCGACTTCTGCGGTGGAATGTCGTCGGTTGAGGAGTACTCGGGTCGTCGGTGAAACAACAACGCGATATCGTAATAAGTTTCATTTAGGCTAACAGTTATATCTTACGGAAAAATAAGGAATAGGAAGTAAGAGAAGGAAAAAACAAACGTGGTGGAGAGGTGTAGGAGGTGGTAAAAGGTGTTAGAGTGTTATAGTGTTTTTTCAAACGAATTTATTCGATTTTTTTTCAGTGAACTTTTTAAATAAAGTTTCTATTATAGTTACTATTATTATCATCATCATCATCATTATCATCTTAGTTTTGAGTGTGTGTCTTTATTGGAAGAGTATACATAAAAACGTGACTTCGAGTATGCCCGCGTGACGGCACGGTACACCACCTGGGATACATCGAACATAAGCGTCTTTCTTTTTCCAAGAGTTGCCTCTTCCCAATCGAGAAAGGATCATTTTTCATTCGTGTATCTTAAGATCGATGGATACGATGTTGTTACGTTCCGTGCTCGGATTGGGCCTTTTGTGTTGGTTCCTTAGAACCGAGGAACGTTCGGTATTTTTGGTCGACGGTAGGAGTATCACCAGTTTGGAAGCACCGACCGGTTGCGAGTGGCGTAAAGAAGAAGAAAACGATGAAGCGGTGGAAGGCGGGGAGCAGGAACAGGATGAAGAGGAAGAGAGTACGTTGGCTTGCAACGTAAGAACAATCGCTAACGTTGCAGGTCTCATAGGAAATCTCTCGAGCATTCAAATAGATTCGATAACATCTTTGGGATTGGAATGCAGCGACGTGTTATTCTTCGAAAGCCAATTGGAGGGTCCCCATGGATTTCTTTCACCATTACCGAGATTGGAAAAATTACGAGTGGATTATTGCAAAATTCGTTATTTGCCAGCCGGCGCATTTTCATCAGCCCACAATCTTCGGAGTCTTTCAGTTCGCACTCACAACGGCGACTGGTCAGCTATGACCTTGGAACTCGACAGAGACGCCCTTATTGGTCTGACTGATCTCGAGGAACTTGATCTCGGAGATAACAATCTTTGGACGTTACCGGCTGATTTATTTTGTCCCGTATCCAGTTTATCCCGGTTGAATTTGACGCGCAACAAGTTACAGGACGCGACTGCTTTGGGCTTTGCCGATCGTTTACAATCCTGTACACCTAATCTAGAAAGTTTGGATTTAAGCGGCAACGATTTAGGTTCATTGCCAGATCGCACCTTAGCCGGTTTGAGATCCTTGACCGTTTTAAAATTGCAAGAAAACGCTATTACCGCTGTAGGGGATCACGCATTAGCCGGTCTTCCTGATCTAAGATCTTTGAATATTTCTAGCAACAGGCTTGTTGCTCTGCCACCTGAATTGTTCGCTAAAACTAAGGAACTACGTGAACTGATATTGAGCAATAATTCGTTGTCGGTACTCGCCCCGGGTCTTTTAGATGCTTTAGAGGAATTGCAGTTTCTCGATTTGAGCGGAAACGAATTGACCAGTCGTTGGGTCAATCGTGATACGTTTTCTCAATTAGCCAGTTTGCTCGTCTTGGATTTATCATTCAATGCCTTGTCGAGAATCGATTCACGGGTATTCGAGGGACTTTATAATCTTCAGATATTGAAACTCGAGCACAACGAAATCGATACCCTTTTAGATGGATGTTTCGCATCACTCGGTAATCTTCACACGTTGACACTTTCTCACAACAAGATTATTCGATTCGAGCCTAGTCATGCAAATGGTTTAACCACGTTGGAACAACTCTTCTTGGATGGAAACAGTTTACGAGCATTGCATCGATTAGTATTCACCAATTTAACCGAACTTAAGGATTTGTCTCTCAGTGGTAATTCATTGACAGAAGTACCCTGCGCAGTTCGCGTATTACATTCGTTGAAAACCTTGGATCTTGGTAACAATCACGTGTCCAGAATTGACAATGAATCATTTTCCGGATTGAACGAGCTTTATGGATTACGTTTGGTCGACAATAAACTGGAGAACGTGTCTCGCGATGCATTTTCAACGTTACCTGCGTTACAGGTGCTCAATCTCGCCAACAATTTCATACGTCACGTGGAACAAAGTGCATTCGCTAAGAATCCAGTATTGAGAGCAATACGATTGGATGGAAATCGATTGACTGAAATACGCGGTGCATTTACCAGTCTTTCAACCTTGGTTTGGTTGAACGTTTCTGACAACAAATTGTTATGGTTCGACTACAGTTATTTGCCGTCCAGTATCGAGTGGCTCGACATACACGCTAATCAAATAAGCGAACTTGGTAATTATTACATGGTACGGAACGCACTTAACATCAAAATGTTAGACGCCAGTTTCAACTTGGTTACTGATATTTCCGAAGCTAATATTCCCGACAGCGTGGAGACATTGTTTTTGAATAACAATCGAATAAGGACCGTAGCAGCCAATACGTTTCTACGAAAAACTAATCTACAAAAAGTAGTGTTGTATGGTAACGAGATAAAAAATATCGAAGTGGCAGCGTTGAGCTTGCAATCCGTACCGGAGGACAGAGAAATCCCGATATTTTATATTGGAAACAATCCTATTCTCTGCGATTGCACGATGGAGTGGTTACCGCGTATAAATGAGTTGGCACGTTTACGTCAACACCCGCGAGTACTCGACCTCGATTCTGTCAGTTGCGAGATGGTTCACGTAAGGGCTACACCACGAAGACCTTTACTTTCCTTGAAACCAAAAGACTTTCTTTGCCGATACGAGGCACATTGTTTCGCGTTATGTCATTGTTGCGATTTCGACGCGTGCGATTGCGAAATGACTTGTCCGGACAATTGTTCGTGTTATCACGATCATAGTTGGTCGAGTAACGTAGTGGATTGTTCCAATGCCGGTTACAAACGTGTACCAGAACGCATACCAATGGACGCTACTGAAATTTATTTGGACGGTAACGAGTTAGGCGATCTCGGCAGTCACGTTTTCATCGGCAAACGTCGTTTGGAAGTTTTGTATTTGAACAACAGCAGAATAGCGGCCATTCACAATCGTACGTTCAACGGGGTCAACGCACTCCGTGTTTTACACCTCGAGGACAATTCGTTAAGGGAGTTACGCGGGTTCGAGTTCGACCAATTAGAACGCATGTCGGAACTTTATCTGGATCACAACGCTATTGCTACTGTGGGTAACTCTACATTCAAGCGGATGAAACATTTGGTAGTTTTAAGATTGGATGGTAACAGGATCATAGATTTTCGTCCGTGGGATGCTTTGCCCAGCGTCGGAGATGATACCAAGGTCGCTCTCGAAGGTAATTCTTGGAGTTGCGAGTGCACCAATGCAGCGAGACTTCGTAATTGGTTAGCTGAACATCGCGGGGATCCTGAGAAGATGTATTGTCAAGGTGGAGTTGAAACTTTGGCACAAGCTATGAAAAAATGTGGTGATCCATCGACGGAAGCGGTCAGTCGTGGTATTCAAGAAATTCCTCTACTGGGTGGTAACTTCGTGCCACTTTTAGCCGGTGCATTGGTCGCAGTGATAGCCGTTTGCCTGTTCGTTGCATTGGCATTTGCATTTCGTCAAGATGTCAGGCTTTGGGCTCACGCGCGTTACGGTTTGAGATTGGGTAAAATGACTAACGGACCTGATGACGAACGCGATAGACTTTACGACGGTTATATCGTTTACAGCGAACGCGACGAGGATTTCGTGTCGCGATTTCTTGCAGCGGAACTCGAAGCATCCGGTTTGACACTTTGTCTTCATTGGCGCGATCTTCCACCATCGAGAACGCAGGAAGCCGTACCGTCAGCTGCTGCTGCTGCCAGACGTCTCCTGGTCGTACTTTCGCCTGTTTTCTTAGCGAACGAATGGCAACGGGTAGAATTTCGTGCAGCTTTGCGTACGGCATTGGAAAACGTTAGACCGAGTTCGCGTAAAAGTCGCGTAGTTGTTTTGTTGGCAGCCGAAGCACCAGCCAGGGATCCGGAATTACAATTACTTTTGACAAGTTGCACCGTCGTAGTTTGGGGTGAAAAAAGGTTCTGGGAAAAGCTTAGATTCGCTATGCCGGATTCGATGGACAAAAGGCGTCGGGATTCTGGAAAGAGGTCGAACGATCGTAAGAATCGAGTACCAGCTAGATACACCCCTGCCCCAACTTCTGCAGCCGTAGACGTCTGGAGCAACGCCAATGGGAAACCTAATGGGGTCCTTTTAGCGCCGGTTCACGCACCCACGCCGACGCCCACCCAATCGACCTACGTGAGTTCGGCCTCGAGCAGAACCGAAGATGAGGATAGTGGTGCTGAACACCAGAACAACAACCATCACCCACCACATCATCTTCATCATCATCATCATCATCATCAACATCCGCACAACAATTCGGCGGTACCTACTCCCAACAACGGAAGACCTACCAGCGTTTCGTCAAGAGGCAGCCATCTTTACAGCACCATACCAGAACCCCCGGTAGTCGTGGTACCCTCCGCCCCACCCGGTGACAATTCATCCAACAATCCTCGTACTTATTTCGTTTAGTACGAGGATTCTAACGCGACTGATACGAATATTATGACGATCACGATTACGATTAGGACGATTGTTATTATCAGACAGGAGGTATATTTTATTTAGTTCGTTCTCTTCTTTCATTACTATCATTCCTGATCTATCAGAAGGAAATATTTTTCCGAGGAGAAGGGAGAGGGGATGGATCGCGCTGGATACGCGCCAAATCTTCTTAGCCTTCGTATTCTGAACTCGTCTTTACTACTACTACTATTACTACCTGTGACCCTTATTATTATTTTCTGACAAAAAAAATCTAACATAGAGATCCCTATTTCTATTCGGTATTCTTACAAAAAGAAACCCCGTTCTTTTGCTTAACATTCTTTCTTTCATTCTTCTTTTTTAGTTTCGCGCTTTCATGTAGCATTTATATATTGAGTTAGTGGATAAAACAAATGTCGGATTTTTGGCCACAATTCAATGGGAAAATCCGACATTTTTTTTCCACCAACCTAATATATATATACATATATATATATATATTAGTCGTAGTAAAAAGAAATTCAATATTTTTAAGTTTATTTCAAGTTTAATATAATCTTATATTTATTTGAATTTTCTTAATATTAAAGATAGAAGATATCGGGGAACGAAATTATTTATTAATATTATTTGTGTTTTTCTTTTTCTTTCTTTTAATTATAACACACGGTAAAGAAAAAATTAAAACCGTGAGTGGAAGGATATTTATTATTTTTGCTCAATCAAAGGAATCCTCGTACGGTGATTCCAGAATTTTTCGACGGATTTAGTTGGAGGAGTAAGAAACGCGAAGATTCGAAAGAAAAAGAGAGAAAGAATGAGATTAAATTCGTATGGGGGACAAAATCTTGATTCGTAAAATCGATCTAAATGAATCTCGTTCTCGGGTCTTTGCCAGGAATTTATTTCCGTCCAACGTGTCTGCGTGCGTTAACAAACGGGAAGATAAAAAAACAAACATGTGATTTCTGTCTTATCAACTCGTGGACCCCGATCGTTTGCGAATTAAATCTCGAGGAAAGAATGAAGTGAATGGGTTGGGTTGGTGGGTGACGAGGAAAGAGGAGAAAACGTTCTCCGAATCTTTTTTTTTTTTTCTTTTCTTTAAATTAATTCTTTCATTTTTTTCGCAACTACTTGAATTTTCTATTCTTTTAGTTATTTTCTTAGTGTTCTTTACATTTATTTGATTTTGTTGTTATTGTTTATCATGAAAATGAAAAGAAGAAGAAGAAGAAGAAGAAGAAAAAAAAAGAAGGAATTAAATGCAAAACGCGAAGTATGCGAAAGATTATGATTTTGTTGTTGGTTGGTTGTTGTTGTTGTTCACGTTCGTCGCGATTGTCGGTGATAAAAATTGATATCAAAAAGAAAAGGTAAACAAAAAGGTAGGAGAAACGAACGGAGACGATTAATTATCTTTCGTAAAATATATTTAGGATTAGAAATAAATAAATAAATAAATAAATAAATAAATATATATTAGGTTGGTGGAAAAATATTGTTGAATTTTTCCATTGAATTGTGGCTGACAAAAGTTTGACAATTCTTTATCCACCAATCCAATATACATAAAAATAAATAAATAAATATATATATATATATATATATAGTGTAACAAAAAAGTGAAAAAAACAGAGAGAGAGGGAGAGAGAAAGAGAGAGAGAGAGAGAAAAATGATGGAAAAATAGGATGATTTAATAAGGACTTTGCGAGAACGTCGTTCCTAAATAAGATTCACGACCGTTCGTTCGGTGATATGGATTATGCGACGGTCTTATAACGCTTATTAGTATGTAAGTCGAATTCTCTTGTAAATAGTGTATATCTAATTTTTGTAAATATTCAAACGCACATTTTCGAGCACACATAAATTTCCAACACACATATATACACACACACATACACATACACTTACATTAACACAAACATTAATATATCTTCTCATACAGGATAAGATAAAATTCACTTTTCTTGATTATATATATATAAGTTCATATGAAAGTAATTTTTGTTCACGTAAAATGATATGACGATTATACAGCTGTACAAACAGCTGATATTATTTTTTTAAATATTTGATTTAATTATTTTTATTTTCTATGCATTGACACTCATTGTCAGTCAAATCTTCCTTTTTTCTTTTCTTTCTGTTATTATGCATCTTGCAGTTAAATTGTTTGAAAAATAAATGTGGAAGAATGTTGACGACGAAGGAGTTTTTTTTGTTGTTGTTGCGTTATGCAACGTGTTTGGTGGAAATGTAATAATAAAAGGAGAAGAATTTTATTTAGATCGAAAGTGATTTTTATCGACATCCTATTAACTCACATTCTTATTTGACATTCTAGTTAACACAAACTCTATGGAATATACGAAAAAAGAACATTAACACAAACACATTAACATACACCGATGCGGCCAGCACATTGTATTTTAAGACTGACCGTCTCTATCTCATTCGCGATACGTCTACTTTCTTTTTAGGTTGTATATCGATTCGCGTTATAAATACGATTATAAATATACATATAAAACAGAAAAAAAAAAAATAATAAAAATAAAAATAAATTCATTGTGTAATATCAATTGTATTGTACTGTTGTAAATAACACTCATCGAGAGTCACACGTATCGTGTATTTGCAGTTATGTTGTAAAATGATGTATTTAAATTAATTGCAACTCTTTCCATTTCAGCGAAAACAAAAAAAAAAATAAGAAACAAACAAAACGAATCATGAAAAATAAAGACGTTTGTTTTATATATATAAAACGTGTTTTCAACATTTTCATTATTAGCATCTATCTGTTATTATCGAATCACTATACTTTAAGTATTAATATTAAACTATATTATTAATATATTATGTGGGTGGAAAAGTAATATTTTCCTATTGAATTGTGGCAAAAAATCCGACATTTTTTTCTCCTTTAACCTAATACATATATACATATGTATACACCTAACTCTTTTTTTACACAGTATAATACTTTCCTTAGAAAAAAATTGAATCTGTCAAAAATGAATTATTAGACAGTAGTAGTAATTTCAACATTATATGGAAATCATTTAGTATTTAAATGCAATTTATTAAATATCTCGAAACAAGAAATACATGATTTACAGTACTTTCATAATTATGGGTACATGTGTGGATATAATTTCTGCCCACATGACACTGTCAAAATTAGAATTAAACCAAATTTTATTTTTTAAGATTCCTATTAGAACAAAGACTTCTTGTAAAAATGTATATTGGTAAATTGTTATTTAAAAATAGTTTAAAAAAAGAATATGGTGAATATCCATGCACATAATATATCCACGTATAAAACCTTAGAGGAAACGACTTAATTTACTTTAGAAGAAGCTACTTTAAATTCGTCGAGGGTTGCGTCTTAGAGACGTCTGCTGGATTGGTGAGGAGAGTGGTGAAGGAAGGGAAGGGTGGTCAGAACTACGCCGGTAGTTCCTTTGGCAAAAGTCCCTCTTCTCTATGAAAAGGTAGGATGGGTAAAAAGAGAAGAAGAGGAGGAGGGGTGGAGGCTGGGATGGTGGAATCGTTGGTGAAGGGACATGCCAAGGGTAAAAGGGACGTTCCGGTGTGTCCAGCAACGAGATTTAATCGAGGCAACAGCAGCAGCAGCAGCAGTAGTGGCAGCAGCGGCAACAGCAAAGCGGTAACGGAAGAAACAGAAGCTTTGTTCAAAGTTTTGGAGCTCTGGTCCAACATTAACCTCCATTACGGTTGGCCAAATAAACAACTGGGCTCCGTTTTACGGAGTAACGCGAACCTGGTATTCGGTCCTCGAAACGTTTCCAAACTCTAACTCGGATTCTACTATCACAAAGACGAGATATTAGATTGTGACTCGTTTTCTTCTTCTTCTTCTTCTTCTTATTCTTCATTTTCTTTCTATTCTTAATTAATTTCTTACCCCACTTCTAAAGGAAGAGAAAGAGAAGTTGTCTTCTTACTGTTTTCTAACTCAAACTTTTTCTATTTCGTATTCTACATCTTTCTGATTACTTTTGTTACGTTTAAAATGGTATAATGAATCTACGAATTGGAAGAGTTCTTTTTTTTATTAACAATAAGTAACGTTGTATATTTAATTGCTTTTTTTTCTTTTTCTATAAGAATTTTAACGTTGAGAATTTATTACACAATCGTATAGTTTTTTTTTCGGTAATTAAGAATAAAAATAGTTAGATACACAGTAGATCGTATTTTACGTGGTTTTGTTGATCCACATTCGTGATGGAACAGTACTCGGTCAAATATTTTTCTCGTATTTCAGTTTGTAGTAAGTTAGTATAAGATAGTAAGTATCCTGTTAGAGTAGGTATCCTTTTTTAACCTTCTTTTTTTGATCCTTTTTTTCCTTTTATTCCTGTTTCTCTCTCAGGTAGGAGGATCCGAAAATTTCTCCGTTTACTCGTTGCATTGGTCCCTCCGGTCACGTAGCTAAACGAGATTCGAAGGCATAAGTTACAGTTCGTCCGTAACTGAGCCAAACCGTGAATCGCCTTTTTAAAGGGACCGAATGTTACTGAAAAGAGAAGGAGACGAGAAACGTACATCCAACGAAGTAATAGTTTTATCGAAGAAGCTCCCAACCTGGGGGCCCGTTTTCTACTTCTTTTAGTATACTACTATACTACTCGTTAGAATATCGGTGCACGTTTCTGTTAAAGGGGAACCTGGAACGTGGTCCGAACTAGTATCCAAGCCTAACTTCTTTTCAAAACTCGATTATCCGTTCTACCGTTGTCCAATAATTTTATTTTCCTACAGTTAAGAATAGAGAACACATTTTTTATTTCTATTTTATTTTCTATTCTATGTTCGCATTTATTGAACACTCTTTTTTACGATTAAATTAAAAGTATAAGTTTAATTAAATTGTTATCCTAGAAATGTTTTTAATACAAACACAAATTACTTTCTCAATGATTATTTTTCACGTTAAGCTTGTTTTGTTTTGTTTCTGTTTTTGATTTATTTCAATGTATGATGTATCATAGTAATATTATTATAACTAATTAAAATAATGGTACACAAAGATTACTTAATTTGTAGGACACAAAAAAAGGGTTAAAAGGGTATTACTTTCTCTTGCTTTTATTCTCAGCGTAAAATATAGAATGAGAGAGAGAGAGAGAGAGAAAGGAGGAGAAGGAGAGAAAGAGAGATTTAAAAATGCCTTGGAGCTATGCAGAAAAGTGTGTCCTTTCGGCGATGTTAATGACATCGCGACTTTCGTACTCTCTCCCTCGGCTTAATTACATTTACCAGACGTGCCTTCGAGCACGAATGGAGCAGCAATAATGATAATAACTATAACAACAGATGAGAGATTTTGAACTAGATGCACCGTAAGATGTATTTTTATTTACATACCATTAATACAATATACAATCACCTAACGTTAGTGTCGTAGAAAATTTCTAACAAATTTAGATTTCTCATATTTTTCTTTATTTTATTTTATATTGCATATAGTCGAAATTTATTTAACATCGATTAATATAAAAAAGAAAAATTATTTAAATCAAATAATGCATTTTAATTGCATAACTTTGCTACATTTATTTTCCAATAAATTATCAAATTCCATTAAAAAAAGAGAAAACTTATTGAAGAATATTAAATAACATTGATTTTTTTTTTTTCTCTTTGATAACGTAAGTGTATTATTTCAAAAGAATTTAAAACTCACATTGAATGTAGGATATTTTTACAATCAAAAGGTTAAAATAAAAAGATAAAGTAGTATCACGTTATCGTAGCCTTTCATCGAGCAATCACCGTACAGTTTTCTCTTCACCAATGGGAGAAACGGGGTGGGCTATGGGAATTGCATTAAATCGCATTCAAACTGGGTGAGTATTTTTTTTTTTTTGGTTTTTTCTTTCTGAAACGTAGAACACACACACACACACACATACACACACACGCATAGTAGAGGAACATACTCAGCTCGTCTTTTTCTTTTGTTCCCATTTCTATTTCTCTTTCTCTCTCTCTTTCTCTTTTTTTTTTATTTTCTCTCGTTGTTTCATTCAACGAGAGGCAAGTATTTTTGTGATTTATGCACGCCTCGCGTGTGCCATTTTTGCGTCCGTTTTGCTTTAGGGACATTTGCCCAGACCGGAGAACAAAGTTTTTTTTTTTTTGAAAAAATAACTTCCATGGTGTTGGTGGTAGTGGTAGTTGTAGTTGTGGTGGTGGTGCAATTGAAACAAGACGACTATGGGAAAACGAGAATCGTTTTAGGAAATTCGATCAATTCATTGGACTTTTCGAATTTTACTTTTTTCTTTGTCTCTCTTTTACTTATTCGATTAATTCGTATTTTCTTATTCTTTTTATATAAGAATAATATGTAAAAGAGATATTGGAATAGTAATTGGATGGAAAAAGTAATTAGATTAAATGGATTATACTTGAAATAATGGGAATCAAATTTGATAAGATTTTGAATAACGAACGTATAGTGGTGTGATATTATTCTTCTACATCTTCTTCGTGTTATCTTAGATAATAATAATAGAAGCTCGTAAGCTATTTTATATTGGTATGTGTGTACGTGTACATAGATATATGTAACCGCACACGCTTTTGCATCTTAAATCGAGCGACGTATCACGTCCGTGACGCGTTTAATAGCTTAACGAGTGCACATCCTTTTCGCGGTGCCTTGTGAGTGTATCTACGTGCGGTCAATATCACGTTTAGAAAGTGAACCAAAGTATTATTAGATCTCGTTACTATAGTTTCTTTCTTTATTTTTTTTTCTTAATTATTTTTTTCCATGGACAATTGTATTTTATTTTAATTTAATTTAATTTAATTTTATTTAATTTAGATTTTTCTTTTATTTTATTTTATTAGGTTGATGGATTAATAACAAAATATTAAATATTGTACATGTAAAATACTTGGCATTAAAAAGCAAGAAACTTTTAAGACGATTTAATACATTTCTTTGTTCTGTTCTTTCGTACCAGGTTGCAAACATATATTTTGTAAGTTTAAATTTTATTTAATAGTCATAATGAAGTATTTTTTTTTTGACCCTTTTTTTCTTGTTCTTTTTTTCATACTAAATGCGAAGTCCCTCTAACTATTATTTTTGACGATTCACACGCAAAGACGAGTTAGACAAACGTAGACGGTGAACACACAAAGTGTACAAACAAAGAGTAGGTATGTATACAAATGAACATTTGTTCTGTCACGTTACAAGAGAAAGAGAGAAAGAGAGAAAGAGAGAGAGAGAGAGGAATAATGAAAATAGCAAATGATGATGATGAAAAAATAAATTAAATTATTAGAGGAAAGCTGATTAATTATTATTAATAAGAGTAATTTATTTAACAATATATAATAAATATTTAATATCTAATAAAAATAAATGATAAGTATTAAATTATGAATAATTCTGATTGGTTAAAACGATGATATGTGTCGATATTTATTTATCCAATATTAATATTAGTGAGAGTATTACGTCAAGATTACATATTACATATTTTATATTAAATTTCATTACAAATGTTGACAATATTAATATTAATCAATCCAATTGGAAACACTTGTATTTCAATTTAGATTCGATGATAAACTCAAACATAATATCTCTGTCATCTAAAATCAAAAAATAATTCAATCAATAAATATTTCCCACGAAATTGCACTTTCTGTCTAATAATCAGGAAGACGAGTTAAAGAATAAAATAAAATAAAGAAGTGTGTAAGAAAAGGTGATGTAAAGAAGAGGGAAAAAAATAAGAAGAATAAGAAGAAGAAGAAGAAGAATAAAAAAGACTCAGAAATGTTATTCCCCTCACGGACACGCCTTCGATCCTTGTTTCAGGATCACGTCCTATGTTCTTTCGTCCCTTGCTTGTCCAAAGTCAAGAGACGTGCATTGATCCTTTGGTAAACGGCACATCTCCTACAGTTTCTCTGTTGCATCGATCCAAACTTACATACACTCATGCTTACATCTACCACACTAAAACATTTTATCTAATACTTTTTCTTTTTTTTTTTCATACTTACTTTTTACTACTAGTTCCTATTCTCTTTCTCTGTCATTCTTTATTCACAAATACAATCAAATGTACTGTTTCTTACATAAACACAAACTCTTTGACAAATTCCCTACTCTCTCACACACACGTACTAAACATATTCTCTATTTCTTCCTCAAACATACACACACACACATAAACATTTCGTTTCTCTTTCTATTACAATACACAAACAAACATACTCACTCTTTTTTCTTTTATTCTTTTAATGTTTTTTTACATTGTACACAGAAACTGTGTTAGTTTTCTATCCTATTTTTTTTTATCTTCCCTAATCGTATTCTATTTCTCTAAGGAAAGGAAAGGAGAAGAAAAGGGAAAGAAAGAAGGTGCCGGTGCATCGATCAACTGTTCGAAGGACGAGCCACTAATTGCATTGGCCACAATATCTTGATCAAAATCGTACCTGGGGTGGTGGAATTAATTAGAACGATGACGTGCTCGGTCATGTGTATTATCTCTATCTCTCTCTCTCTCTCTCTCTCATTCACTCTTATACTCTTTCCTTTTTCTTTCAACGTGTATTTCTCACAAGTTAAATCGACTTGTTTCGTTGTTACGACCAGATAACTTATCTTAAGTGAGATATATATATATATTTTCCTTCTCTCTATCTTTATCTCTTCTTCTTCTTCTTCTTTTTCTGCTACTTCTACTTCACCTTCGGTACGTTCTTCGAACTAGAACTAATCGTCATGTATATTATTTACATACATTTTCTCTGAAACAATTTCTATATCTGAAACAAGCCACGCGACAAGTAGGAATATTATTTTTACGAGTATAATGATTAGATAAAAAGAATAACATTGAGAAAGAGAGAGATGGGTTTATTTTTTAGACAATAATTATATTTCTTGATTAAAAAAAATGAGAGAAAAGGAAAGGAAAGGAGTGGAAAGAGGGAATATATCGTAGAAAATGATTCTTAGAAATATTTTGAGAATCATTTTCCTTCTTCTTCTTCTTCTTCTTCTACTTCTACTTCTTCTACTTTATTTTAAATACATTCTTCGAACTAGAACTAATCTTCATGTATATTATTTACATATATTTTCTCTACAACAATTTCTATATCTGAACAAGCCACGCGACTAGCTAGCTGGATTATTATTTTTACGAGTATAATAATTTGATAAAAAGAATAAGATAAAGAGGGATGGGTTTTTTAATTCATTTTTTTTTTAGACAATAATTATATTTCTAGATTAAAAGGAATGAAAAGGAAAGGAAAGAGGGAATATCGTAGACGAGAAACATTTGGAGAGTCATTCTCCTCCTCCTTTTTCTCCTCCTCCTCTTTCTCATTCTCCTTCTTCTTCTACTTCTCTTCATCTCTTTCTTCTTCTTCTTCTTCTTATTTTTCATTTTATCTCTTTATCTATCTGTCTCTCTCTTCACGGCACGGAATCACGAGTTATTCCGTATTAAGTGCCCATTCTGTGAACCCTCTTCTGGCGTGCCTTATTCGGACTGATTACACCATAACGGCCATCAAGTCAATTTCCAAGTCGGAGTTTCGAGTGAGCTTCCAAAACCTTCTTCTGGCATTATAACGACCACCGTTAAGAAAACTGCATCGTAATAGTACCAGCCGTGTTTCTCTTTTGGATCTTATCTATAATAATCGTATTTTTCAGTAAGAAATAAAACAAAAATACAAATAAAAAGAGAAGGAGAGAAAGAGTTTAGCGAATGAAATGAAGAAATGAAATATTTTAACGTTTACAAATGACCTTTATATTTACGAAAATGAACGTTTTTCTTGACTTACACAAAAAACAAAAGAAATAATATTCAATCTATTTCTCTCTTTTTATCTTTCATCCTTGTCTCTGTGTTTCTGTCTTCATTTCTTTCTGTTTAAAGTTAAAAGTGTAATAAAGAGAGAAAGAGAGAGAGGAAAAAGGGAAGAGATGTAATTTATAATAGCAATTGATCGACAAATTACGAACCTCAGAGAGAGTATATACTTAACTGTCGTTTAATTAAAGCAATTAAATCGTTATTCGCTCGTTCAACGAAGCGACAAAACTGACATTTCGAAACCACGTGTTAACTAAGAGTGTTTGTGCTTCATAAATTTATAGACCAGAGAGAAAAAATTAGACATTACAAAAAGAGAGAGAAAGAGAGAGAAAGGAAGAACGTTTGAGAAAAGGGAATAATAATATTCACTTAAAGTTCATTTCGGTTAATGAACGACAGTAGAAGAATTGACATTACCAGTCAAAACTTCACATCCTAGTTTTACTAATAATAAAAATAGAATTTTTCTAATAATAATTTAATTTTCAAATACGAAACAAAAATCTTGCAGTTATTTTCTTATCTCTCTTCTTTTGATTTATTGTAGACGTAAAAAAAAAACCCGAAATTACTTTACGAACGACCAAATGTGGATGCATCGTTTTTTTCTTTTCTACTTTATCCGAGAGAGAGAGAGTTTGCATACTAATTGAAAAGTCTAATCGAGATGGTGGTACGCCATAAAACGTAGATACGCGAGAGATCATACGAAACTGCGTATGCGTTTATAAACTACATTTGTAAGTACTTGCATATATATGTGCATAATATGTATGAGTGTGTGTGTGTGTTTGTAGAAGAGGAAGAAAACAAAATGATCTCTTTCATAACGGTTTTATACGATAGGTATCGATGCTTTTCGAATAAATTACCTATCTGAATGAATAAGAGTGACGATAGAGAAGGTGAGGGAAGGGGGTAGGAGATAGAAGTTTTAAAAGAGAAGCTCTTTTTTTTTTACCATAAACTTTCAGCAATTAACGCGATTGAAGTTTGATACGAACGAGGGGTAGGTCCCATTGTATATACATATTCACATATACACATACACATATACACATATATATGTATCGAATGGTTCTTGAGTAATTTATTATGTATCTAAATATTAGTAGTAGTCTCAAAGGTTTTATTCGAAAGTTAAAAAGAAAGAAAGAAAGAGTGAGAGAGAGGGAGGATAAAACTGCCAGCATGCACAAACACAAACACATACATACACACACACATACATACACGTGTACACATGTGTATACACACAGGTCGACTATTTTCGAAAGAGGTTATCTCGTAAATAGCTGTTTTGTGTGAAGAAGGAAAAGAGAGTAAGAGAGAGAGAGAGAGAGAGAACGTGAGAGAAAGAAAGGAGATGGTCGGTGAGAAGGGAGGAAGGGAGGAAGGGAAGGTTGTTGGTGGTGTATAGGAAAAAGCAAAAGAGGAGGGTATAATATAAAGTTCCAGTACAACGGCTTATCTCAAAGCACTTTAGCGGTGACCGTGATAGGAACGACATCGTACTTTCCTTTCTTCGAAACATTCTATAAGGATTTATTATCACGATTCTCGATTCGATTCTGATCTTTGACCTCTCTTTTCTGACTAACTCTTCTTTTTTCTTTCTTTTTTTTCCATTTATCAAATTATAATTGTGCTAGGTAATTGTAAGATTGGATCCAATTAACTGAAAGTCAACGATTCGTTAACAAAAATTAATATATGTTATATTATTAAAAATTCTCTCCATGGTAAATCTTTCCTATCCATAAGCGAAATAAAAATGCACCAAAATGAATATTTTGCAAATAAGTTTGAACGATTTTGGAAAGAGGGCATAATGAAGCTTCCTGAGAGATGGAAGAAGTTTATAGAACAGAATAGTTCATATATAACATAATAAATTCATTTTAAACAAAAAATATCGTGTATTCATTTTGCATCAAAAAAAGGGAAGAAACTTAGGGGACAACCTAATATATTATTTAATATTATTTAATTTTATAATATTAATTTTGTATATAATATTAATTTTATTCTATAATATAAATAGACTTAGATACCACGCATATTTTTTTTTTATATATCAAAATTACATAATAATTTTTCTTCCTAACGTCAAATTTATTTCTATCGAAAATCCGTAGAACTTGAAAATATTCAAAAGTAGCGAAAACGAAACGAAACAAGAGAAAAAGAAAAATATAATAGGTGAGATGTACAAAAGGGTTTTGCGTGCATGGTTACGGTCAGGGCTGAAAGGGAAGGGGGGTAGGCGAGTTTCGAGTATAGTGAATGAGAAAAGATATACAGAAGAAGAATAAGAATAAGGATAAGAAGAAGAAGAAGAAGAAGAAGTATAAGAATAAGTGACGACGCTTAATTCGCAAAAAGGTTTCCCTTATTAGTCCCTAGGCAGGAGGGTTAAAGGGGAGGAGGAGGGATGCTTTGACGAAGGGCACTCGTGGAAGTCGCGAGTATCGTTTCAATTGTTAGAGACAAAGAGTGGGGTGAATGGGGTGAAGAGAGAGGGACGAAGGGAGGAGTGAAAAGGGATGGGGTTAGGAGAATGTACAGGGTGACTCGAGGGTAAAAAGGGCAGGATGATACTAACTCTCTCTCTCTCTCTTTCTCTCTTTTTTTCTTTTTTTCTTTCTTTTTCGCGAACGCCCTTTTTCTCTCTTTGAGTTCGTTCGAATAAAACGGACCATTTGGCAAGAGCAAGGTATAAGGGCAAGGGCGTAGGGTAAATATGCCGACTCTTCCTACTCTTCGAAACCCTCTTTTTTCCTCTCTCTCTCTCTCTCTTTCTCTCTCTTTCTTCCCTTTTCTTTTTCTTTATTTCTTTATTTCTTTGTCGTTTTTCCGAACAGGCGTGGTGAAACTTACTTTTAAGGTCTTTGACTATTCCGACAATTTTTCTCTACCTCACCCGTGTTATTTCAGCAACCCTTAGCCGTTTCGTTTCGTTTCGTTTCATTTCATTTTGTTTCGTTTTGTTTCGTTTCGTTTTATTTCGTGTCGGTGTCGGTGTCGTGTTGCACCGGTACAGTGCAGTTCGACAGCAATGCACTACAATGTGTGAGACACTTTTCAAGGAAATATTACGAGATACTTGATTAAGTTCATTCTATTATATCCTATCTAACTTCTTTACAATTTTCTTACATTATGTCGAATAAATTTTGAAATAGGTTGAAACTCTGTCATTTATCGATCGGTTTTATTTATGTTAGTATTGTTAAAAGGTAGGTATCCTTTTTCGGCTTTTAAAGAAAACGTGAAAAATAAAGGAATTAAAAAGAAAGAGAAAGTATGGGTAAGAGGGGTAGTAGGGGGGGAACAGGAAGAAGAAGAAGAAGTGTTGCGTCAAAGTTAAAAAGACGAATAAATCATTCTTGTATTTTATATTATTCGATTTTTCCCTCTTCTCCTATTTTTATTCTTTAAAGAGGAGACAAAGGAGAATAAAGGGTTTGTGGAAAAAAAAGGAATTCGTTTTTCAGGTGATGTCACAAATTTCTAGAAAATATCTAGGTGTCTCTTGGTAATACGAGACTCGGAGAGTTATCTAAAGGATTGGATTGCCCGCAAAATCCATAACCTGAGGTATTACGTCTCTGCAAAAGTGTGTGTTTGTGGGTATGTGTGTGTGCTCGAATAAAATAGAGATGGCATGGAGGAAAAGCCAGGATTCTTAGGATATTTCTTGGACGTGGGAAATGATTTTTAATCATAAAATAACTTATATATATATATAAGTATTGCAGTATATATATATATATATTTTTATCCTATTTCAACGTTATCTACCTGACAAATCAATTTATTCTATTCTTTCTTAATATTATTGAGTTAATATTATTATATATTATGTATAATATTAATTATGTAATAATAATTATGTATATATTAATTATATATAAATTATATATTATGTATAATATTAATTATGTAATATTAATTATGTATATATTAATTATATATAAATTATAAATTATATATTATATATTATATATATTATATTATAATATATATATATATAGGTAGTCTTCCTATAACACGGTTTTGTTATAAAACAATAAGAAAAAATAGTAAAAACCTTTGTGTATAATACAACACGGTATAAAAAAAAACATAACACTTTCTATGAACCTATTTACCATGTTCTAGGAGGGTTCACTTGTAAATTCTTTTCTCTCACGAATTATATTTAATTTTTTTGTCATATATGATCTATCTTTAAAACGTAGACGAAATATTTCTCTTTGGAACGAGTTTAGGATTAAAGTTCAGGGAGAAACAAACCTAGAGCGATGAAATTTATCGAACAAACGACGTTAGTGGCTTTAGACGACGCAGTTGATTCTCACCGCAAATTCCTCTCTCTCTCTCTCTCTTTCTATGTTTCTCTCGATTCTACAACGAGAGAAGGAACGATCCAAATCTCGTAGAAAGCAAATTCATGGTAGAGTCCAATGGACAACTGAGAGGAATCGTGCTATGTATTTAGAGATGTATATACTAGAATAGAAAGAGATAGAGATTGGTTGTACATAGATGGATAGATAGAGCAATAGAGAGAAAGAGAGAGAGAGAGAGAAGTTTGAAGGAAAATAGAAACCGAGTGGTTTAGTCGTCACGGCAACGATCCTGGCCAAGGAATCACCCCGTGACAGTGTCACGGATAACAATTCACATTCTATTTTGGAGAAGGAACTCTGATTGTCTGAGTTTTCGTAGTACGTTGTATGATTTTTATCCTATTTCAACGTTGTCTGCCTGACAAATCCATTTATTCTATTCTTTCTTAATATTATTGAGTTAATATTATTAATTAATAATATAATTAAATAATGATATATAATTAACGTAATATAAAATAACTAAAAAATTATAAATGGTAAAAAATTATGCATTCATCATATTCTTTCCTTTTATACTATTAACGACTAAATATTATTTATAATAAAATAAATGATGTAATAAATGATATAAAATATCTAATATTAGAAATATGGTAAGAAGTTATAAATAAAAAAATGTGTGATTTTATATATTTGTTAGATGTTCTTGGAAAATGTATCATTCGTTCATTCATAGAAATGAGATTATAAATACACCTACTATGTACCATTTGATGTTTACAAATATTGTTTTTATCGCCAACCGAGAACTACAGAATGAGAATGGTAGCTAAGTTTCTACTCTCTTATATGTATGAGCGTGTGTGTAAATGTTTGTGTATGTTTGTGTGAGTAAGTTTATTTAGATTGTAAATATTTGGACTGAGATATATACTCGTATCATTCTTGTAGGATTTATTTCTTAAAGAAAAATTCTTTTAGGTGTTGTTAATAGAAGAAGTTACGTATTATATATATGTATTAATACTTCTAACGAAATAATAATTACAATCAACTTTGAAACTTTGTCGATTAATAGAAGACGAGATTGAGAATAAAGTGGTGGTAGAAGAGTATATGTAACTTCGTAAAGTTGAAATAACTTGGTTGGATATATTTTCCTAGAAAAGTTGTTCACAAAGTGAAACTTTACCACGCGTATTCTTCTTCCATTATTCGCGTTTGAGAGGTAAAATAAAGGGAAATAGAAAAAGTAGAAGAAGAAGGAGGAGGGAAGGGGAGAAGAAGGGCATCAGGTGGTTTCCAAGACGAACTCAGAACGCGTAGAAGGAGTTTGCCTACGATCAAACCAAAGTCCGAGTTATTTAAACATAGGAAACGGAAAAGAGAAATAGAAAAAAAAAGAAATAAAGAGAGAGTGAGAGAAGGATAAGAACCGATCGTGAGTAAAGTTTGACATCTCTTTTCTCTCTCTCTCTTTCTCTTTCTTTTACATTGTCGTCTAAGAAGAACCTCTTCACCTTCCAAAATATTTGCCATCTTCCTTGAGAATGATATTTGCTCGACACCGATTCACGCGTGTACTTACATTACTTACGCCATGTTCTCTCTCCTACGTGCAAAGTTGAAGATTTTTTTCGTTTAAGAAAGAAAAAGAGAGAGAGAGAAATATTTCAGTAATATAACAGAATTGATTGTGATAATGTTGCCTTTGTTAATCGTCTGTACCCAAATATTTATACAGGTTTTTATCTGTGTCTACAAAAATATTATTTAATATTTTTTAATTCAACAAACATATAATTATTTAATATGCATATATTTAACATTTTTAATTGTTTAATATATAAAATAATTAAAATATGAAATACTATAATAAAATCCATATTCAAAAGAAAACAATTCTTTGAATTAAGAATTGAATTCAAATATAATCAAGCTTTCATATATTTAATTGATAGAATTTATTAAAATTATATTAATTTCTAAGAAATATGTATATTTTGAGATAATGGTATAAAAGTGTGAAACATCGTACGTCATAATCGAAGAAAATCTTTAGACAGGACCACCAGGATTGTCGGATAGCCCCTATCCCATTACCATCAATTAAATCAAATGCAACGTCTGATGCAAGCTGCACGGTTTGGCTTTTATGAAATCTAAGTTTATGATCGAGCATGGTTAATAATAATAACAGTTAGTCTATTGAAAACGATAGACCCGAGTTTCACGGTTTGTTCTTCTATTAAACAAACGAGCCCACACAAAAGTCACCCTTTTCTCACGACCAATAATAATAATAATAATAATAATAATAACAACAACCCTTTGGATAATAATCTATTCGAATCTTAGTCCAGGGTGTGCATAATTGCATCTTTAAAAAAGTTCCTTTAAAATTTCTTTTCAACTAACATAATCTCAGGTACGTTGATTAATTCATTTAATACTTTGAACGTCATTTTTTCATCTTCTTAATCTTCCTCTTATTTTATTTTAAATTATTATCATTATTATTATTATATAAATCCACTCATTTGTAATTTCTCGAGTTAAACCAAAGAGAAAAGATGAACGTGGATTTCTTTTATCATCGTTATTATTATTATTATTATTATTTTCTCTTCTATAAAATTGTCTCGTAAAATCTTTTAAAAAGATCTGTGTATTCACCTTTTTTATTTTCACCTTTCACAAAGCACGAAGTTAATTAATTAAAATGACTCGGGTCCTCTTTTTGGGTAGCAGATAAATAATTATGATACTATCTAGTCTTACGTTGAATGGAGAAATAAATAAAGAAATAAATAAATAAATAAATAAACAAAGAGATAGAAAAACAATGAAGGAAGAAAAATGGAATAAATCTCGAGGATAGATGATAGTTCGTGCAAGTAGTCACGGTGGGACGAATTTCAAAGCGATTTTGACCTCCTCTTCTTCCTCTTCCTCCTCTTTCTCCTCTTCTTTTACTTTCACCTTCTTCCCCTCCCCTTTCCTCGCGATGGAATACGCCGACAATGATCCAGATGCTTAGGTGCAACCGATGTGTTAGTTTTCTCAAACGTGAATCGTTCTCGCCCTTGAAACGAGGGTGGTTGTTGGTTGGTGAATGATGTTGATGATGATGATTATGATGATGATAATGATGATAGTGATACTCTTGGTAGTAGTAAGTACTTGTTCGTGAAAACGCAGCAAAGTAAGGACTAAGACGATGACTATGACGAAGACGAAGAAGACGAGAACGTAGTATCCGGTTAAATTGGTCACGGTGTAGGAACACGTGTTCGGTGCCAATCCCTGACGAATCGTTGGAGGTTTTTCCCACAGGCGTGTACCACCAAGGGTGATATCCCTTAAAGCCCGTGGCTAGGACCCAGATATTACTAGGACCTCAAAGATCAAAGGTACAAATGAAATCGAGCGAATTTTACTATACGACAGATGTTTTAAAACGCGAATAATAGATTCTAACAAAAATATATATATACAGTAGGATCAACAGACGTCAAATGTAGTTGTCTTTTTTTTTTTCTATTCTATTCTTCCCGTAACTTTAAAGTCACGTGTTTGGATATGCATATATTTGTAACATATTAAAAAATATATTTATATTAATGTGAAGTGCACACAAACATACACATACACTTTTTTTTTTTGTATATAATTAATTTTACGTCAAGGTAGATATTATATTTATAATTTTGCATTTAAATATGATACAATTTTCATATTAAAATAATATTTCTTTTATATATTTTTATACATATACAAAAATTGCATATACTACTGTTTTTGTATATAATTCATTTTTACGTCAAGGTTGATATTATATTTATAATTTTACATTTAAATAAGATACAATTTTCATATTAAAATAATCTATGTATCTATGTATATATATATATATGTATTTGATAAATTGAATTTTTTTCATGAAATTTATTTACTTTTCGTGATATTATTTAAGTGATAAAATATATTACCGCGAACGGAAGATTGGACAAGTATTAACTGTAGTAAAGTTAAATAGGCGAAATAAATTCGATGTACGGTTAATTGTATTGGGATTTAAAAATTACATACAAGGATCGGAATAATAAGCACCTGGGCACGACCTTAATCGAGATCACTTCGTATAAAGCTTGTTTCATTTATATAAAACACACTTTCGCAATTACCGTTAATCGTTCCTGAAAGGATGCGTTGAGAGGAGAAAAAAAAGAAAGGTGGATGAGAGAGTACGACGTGCGAATTGTATACATATACGGTTATGTAATTCTTGCCTATACGCATATACACACACACATACACACACACACACACACACACACACACATATATATGTATATGCATATTGTATATGTATAAGAGAATCGAGAAGGTACCCCTTTAATGCTGATCACGTTCCAAGAAATATTTACCTGAATTCCTGGCCTCTAATTGTGAGTGCCAGTCGAAATCACCCACGGTAAATCGATCTGGCAGTTAAGTACTTCGCGTTAGCCCAATCACGGCTCGTTTCCGTTGAAAACGACGTGGTAATAGGTTTGCCAAAGTTTAACGACCGACAAATAAATTTGATTTTTTCTCTCTCTTTTACACACACACATACACACTCTGTTTTTCTTTTTCTCAAAAACGTGCGTACGAGATTTCACACACACATCCATGTATATATACTTTGCAATGAAATATTTTTGCTTAATATATTTACAAATCTATTATGATTATTAATTATATTCGTAGTAATAGAATTAAGAAAAATAAAAGATATAATATATTTGATAATTTTAATACCACCCATAGTTGATTGAAAAATTTGTTCTATTGGATAGATTTGAAAAATAAGAATTTTCTATAGGATGAAAAATATATGCTTTGTAACAGTTAGATGGAAATCCCATACAAAATAAAATGATTTTCAAAAGAAAATATTATACTGGATGGAAAAGACATCTGCCATGATCGTTTGTAAAAATTTTTCTAGTTTTTCGAAAGAATAAAATGATGGAACAGAATGGTACATGAATGAAATGGGAATAAAGTAAGTAAATGAGAGAGAAAGAAAGAGATGAAAGACTGGCGAAACAAATTGTGGTCCGTTTTAGGAGACCTATCTGAGAAGCGTAACGATTAGAAAACGGATTCGATGCGAGTGAGGGAAACGAAAGAAGGAGAAGAAGAAGAGAAGAAGGGTCCATACGTTCAAGAGAATCTTAGAAAAGTAGGAAGAGAAATAAAATAGAAGAAAGAAGTAGAGGATAAGAAGGAGGAGGAAAAGGAGGAGGAGGAGGAGGAATAAAAAGAAAATGAAACATAGCTCGTTTGAGATTGGATGAAATAAACACGCGTGACTTCTCTTTTCAAATAGGTCCATGAAAAATATTAATGCTGACACGTTAGTTTCCAATTTATTATAATAAGTACTTTTACAAGAACTCACAGTACGATTATGTCATTTTATGAAATTTATACTTTTGTATTAATTAAATACAAATTTAATTCAGAGAATATATTTATTATATTTTTATGAATTAAACATAATTCAATTAATACAATTGATTAATTTTTTATTAATCAATACAATTTAATTTAAATTGAACAAACAAAATCTCGACTCATGTTCCTGATACTTTACTTACAGTTTGTAATTATTGTAATTATTATAAATGCTGAAATGAATTGGTAAATAATATCCAAAAATTTATAATCAAATTATTAAGTATTTATATATATAATAAATATTTTATATTAAATTTATTGAATTATTCTTGGACGTTAAATAATATCTTTTTAAATAAGTTTAGCTATACGTTTGTTTAATTCGAGTATACCAGTTTATATTTTTGTTTACCAACGTAGTAATTAGTTTATAATAAATTATTTTAGAAATAATATTTAATTTTGGTATTTGTTTAGATCATAAATAAAACTAACTTTCAAATAATAATAATAATAATAATAATAAAAAGATATGCATCATCGTATTCCGTAAATAGTAAAGTTAATATTTTTTTGTTTCTATTTTTATTTTCCTCGAAATATTCATCGAATTGATATATTTTTAATTGAACTACTTCTATCTTTTCATTTTTTTTTCATTCCAATTAACTCTTGTCAAAATCATGACTTTTATATTCCACGCAATATGTTTTGTTTTCAATACCGTATCGTCTAACTGAAACTGAACTACGTCGGAACTAGGTATTGTTATCTATTTCTAGTTGTTATAATAATACTCGTCGTTAACATGAAACAATAGGAAAATTTACAAATGATCCTTGATGAATATGGATACGTAGTTTGTTGTATATATTTACTATGATGTAATAGAAAGTACGAAAGGGAATGGAGGAGAGAAGAAGAAGAAGAAGGAAGAGAATGTTTGTTAATACAACATTCGTTAATTTGTAAAAACAAACGTTATGGTCTTTGTTCGGAATGATGAAAACGAGCATCATTAGCATCTTCTTGGTTATTATTTAAAATCTTATATTATTATAGTTGCGTAGAGAATGAAAATATTTTAATAGAAGAATACGGTATGTTGGTTTTGAGTTGACACAAAAGCCATAACCCCTTCGATTTTACTCTTTCTCTTTAAAGAGAGAGACGAGAGAGAGAGAGATAGGTGCACTCTCGGAATAGCAAATCGCATTATTCGCCGACGCGTACAATGCATCTATAAATAACAGTTATTATTATGTCGGGGTATATCGGTGAGCTTTAGATTAAGTGTTGTGCGCACGCGTATTAAAATACCAATATCACGGAAGAAACATTATGTATATGTATATTTCGAGAGAGAAAGAGAAAGAGAAAGAGAGAGAGAATAAAAAAAATTATTATAAAATTAAAATACATGGTATCTCGTCTGTGTCCTGATATGCAAAAAAACGATTACTTTTATTTTTAATTTAAAAAGATAATACTATTTTGTATAATAAATCAGTTACTCGAATAAATATCTTTACGCGTCGGATTGGTGGTTGTTCAATAAATTTACTTTTAAATCGTTCTATCGAGTATCCCCTAAATATTTTTTAATATTAAATATATTGAAATATGTTATCTATATTTTTAACAAACTATTGAGATGAATGAAACAAAAAATATATATATTTATTATTATGAGATGGTCTAAAAAAATAAAATGCGTCGATGGATAAAGCAAAGTATAGCGTCTCGAAAGATTTTGGTCAAAAACGCGTGACGTTACTTGCGAACCTAACTGTGTAGCATGGTGGACCACCCGCACGCAGAACTCCGCGTCACCTTCTTTTCTTTTGCCTTCCTCCCCGCCACTTCACCGACCACTACCACTCACTCAAAACCTCCTCCTCCTTCTCCTTCTCCTTCTCCTTCTTCTTCTTCTTCTTCTTCTTCTCATTCTCCTTTACATTCTTCTTCTTCATCTTCTTTTTTTCTTCACTGGTACGAGAATGAAAGTTACCCACGGATTTATACGAATTTCAACCAACTTTCGTGACACATTCCATTTTCAATTTTTATATTTTATTTCCTAATCAAACTACGACCTTGACAATTTATATTCTCTCATTTCTAATACCAAACAAAGTAAAAAAAAAATAGAAAGACACGGTAGAGAATTTTTTATTCATTTTTTATACATTTTACCTTCATTTTAATTTCTAATGCCAAATTTTTGACGATTTTTGACGAATCAACGTGAAAGAGAGAGAAAGAGGATCAACAGAGGAAGGAAGAAATTTGTTGTATAAATTTTCCGCGAAATCGTGTTCCTGCATAAAAATATATCGATAGACGATAGGAGTAGAAGGGGGAGGGGGATAGGCTGGGAAAACGCAGGACGTATTTTCTCCAGGGGAATGCAAACGAATTTGTTTACTTTATTTATCGCGAAATAGCCGACAAACGCGATAGCACATTTGGGATTGGTATCGCGGTCGAAAATTCGACGCGCTTGATCGATTATTTTGAAGATCATGTTTTATCACGCCCCTTCACATCCCCCTCTCCTCCTTCCCCACTTTGTTAGGTATCTTTATTTAACTCGAAATATATTTTCTACCATTTCAACCCCCCCTCACTTCGCTCCATCCAATATTCCTTATTCCTCTAAAAACAATCGGAATATGTCAAATGTATTTGCACGAATACGAGAATATATTTTTATTTTTATTTTACGGAATAAACGTATTAATACGAAAAAGAAAATACAATTATTAGAATATAATTATTATGAGATTATTATTTAAATAATAAGAAATAAATCAAAAGAGATAATTTGAGATAATAAACAGCTGTTCGAAAGTAGGTCACTGGTAAGATACGTGTATGCATGCATCGATAATTCACATAACTTGGAAGAATTAATGAAATAATCGTAGATTTGTAAATTCTTCTTACGATTAAATATAACATTCAGATAATAATAATAATGATAATAATAATGATAATGATATTAATAATGGAGAAACGGAAGTTGAAGGAAAGAAAAGTAGAAAGGGAAGAAAAAAATGGTAGAAAGGTCCAAAATCAAATCTCCTAAATGGAAAATCGAGTAAACGTGAACTTTCATTTCACGCCTGGCTGGACAAGCCAGCCCAATGACGAGGACGACGAGGACGAGGACGACGACAACGTCCGTGCTACAGCTGTTTTTGACAAATCCACTAATCGTATTTCATCCCTCTCCCTTTTAGAAATAACTAGTACCCTTCCTATCGATTCTCGGATAGGAGGACGTATTCGTTCGGAAATAATAACGATTGCCCTTATACTTTCTACCCTTAGCTGGATCACTCGAAGTAAGATAAGCGTAAGATAAGTTTACCCATACCCTTTATTACCGTAAAATAAAATATCCTTGAAATTTTTTATTACAATTTATGTTTTTTCTCTTTCTCTTTCTCAAATATTTCATATTTTATAGAAAATTAATTAAAATAATTAACCAAAGGTCTAGTTCATATTTCGTTCTTAGGAAATTATTTAACCCTTTAAGAATTATTTTTTAAAAGATAATTTAACAAAAGAATATTCTTTCGACCTTGGATATCGTCCAATACAAAATACAGTAATTGTATTCTAAACTTTTTTGACCAATACTGTATCCACCTACAAAGTATAGTTATAGATTTATGACAATAGAAGTAGAAAAGTAATTTTTGCGTGTCCTATGTGTGGAAGAATGATATACAAAAGTGTAAAGAGAATATATATAATATTTATACGAAAATGTATTATAGAGTGGTGTTTGTCCTATGCATGTATATGTGTGTGTGGTGTTGAGCGAATGAAAGACACCCACGTCGACCGCGTTAATATTCCCTAAGAAGGAAACTTTCCGAAAGGGACAAGGACTACCGCCGGTAGTCTTTTGTTAAGATTTAGCTCGCGGGTGGAATACACCGCGTGATAAATTTCGATTACGTGGTCGAAGACCTCGAGAACCCTTACAGAAGGATAAGAACGACGATGCAACACACACACACACACACACACACACAAACATACACTCAAGAAATGGGTACTAATGTTCATGTATACGTGTGTATACATGGACATATATTCCTGAATGTATTCCTGTATGCGTGTAATGTGTGCATGTGTATTCCAGAGTGTGTAAAATGGGAGAGAAAGGAAAAGGGTTGGTTGTTGGATAGGTGTTTCGAGCAAACCCAGGGGAATAATTAGGATGACAGGAAAAGAAAATGTCTAAGCCCGTCACGTAAGCTCGCGCATTTTCAAAAGGAGTAGGAAACCTTAGGGAAAGGTATTAAACCTTGTCGGAGGTGGTCCGAACGTGCGGTAAGAGTCAAAAGACATTAACGACAAAAGCGACCAATGGGAAAAAGGGATTCTTCTTCTCCTGTTCTTCATTCCCCCTTTCTTTTTTATGACAAAGCCACGAAACGTCTTTCCGGTTACAATTAGAAAGCGGATTAGTATAACGAGCTTTTCTTTCTATTCTCCTTGTTGTTGTTGTTGTTGTTTTTTTTTTTTTCATTCAAAACCCTTTTCTTTTTCATCATCATCATTCAATCTTATCCTCTTAGAGTATAGTTTAGTATAGTTTACATCCTAGGAATAAGGTTCCCGAGTGGTTGTTCTTTACAATAGAAAGGTTTCTTGTTCTTCTCGACGTGTTGTATTTGTTTTATGCGTCTACCTTGTGTCAGAATTTTTCTTCAAACATGCATTATGCGTGTGAATTATTTTTACACGCAACGGTGTAAAAAAAACCTTGGACATGGTTACTTCGAAATATTATTTCACGCATATTTACTCTGCAATATTTCTTTTTTTATTATTATTTTGTATCAAAGGACCTTTTCTGCAGGTTAGCTGATACACGCACGCGCAGACGCGCGTGTCTGTGTTTCTGTTTCTGTGATTATTAGAAACGTCTGTTGGCACACGCGAACGTGCCTTACCGTGTTTCCTCTTTGTACGAACCTTCGTTATCTTTCGTGTCTTTCCTTTAGTTTCTTCCCCCCTTTTCCGAGGAAACACAATTTTTCGGCAAGAGAAAGGGAAGGAAATTCTCCACCCCTTTTTACCCTTTCCACTTTCCTTTAACTCTCTCTCTCTTTCTTTCGTGTCGTTGGCTATCCTTCATTAGCATAGCTTTGTATTAACGCGTTTTACATCTTCCAGGTTCTAAGGTAAACGAGATTAGTCTACGAGATTAGTTACAAGATTAGGAGCCACCTTTACCTTTGCCCAAAGGAACGTCACCCTCCTTTTCTGAATATACCACTGCTAATTATTTCAACGTAATTTTCTATCCCGCTACCGTTATTTCAACCATTCTTTTATTATTTCTTTAAGGTTTTCTTAAAACAACCCTTTTATTCACAGTACAATAATAATAATAATAATTTTATTTAATAATTAAACATATAGACAAGAACCAACCCTTTCTTTAGAGTTTAATAATAACAAAAATAATAATAATAATAATAATATTATAAGCAAAGTATAATAAGGAAAGAAAAAGATACGTGTATTGGAATAATTAAATATTCAACCTTGAATTAACTATTTAATTATCCACATATCCTTAACCAAAGAAACTCGTCTTATTCATCGTCTTTAGGGAAATTTACTTTCTCCCAAGTAATAATTCATAACTACCATTAAAGTCACCCTAGAACAAAAGAATATAACCCTGTGTATTGCGTTTTAAACCACTGCCTAGTATATATAACTTCATATACATGTATCTACATACACACATACACACACACACACACACACACATAAATATATATATGACCATGTATGAACTAAAAACTAAAAAAAAAAAAAATCCCCGTGTGCCGAGAAGCGTGCCGTGAGGTAAGAAGTCTCTCTACACGCGAATCCAGGTATGAAATAATGAAGCAATTAAATGGGTAACGATGGGCGATCCGGTTTTGTTGCCATATACGATTTACGAATCGTGAAAGTTTTCATTTATTTTTGTATTCACGTAATCGTATAAGAGAGAACACTCTCTACCTAAGAGAGAAAGAGAGAGAGAAGGAGAGGAGAGGGGATAATACTGGGGGTTGGACGACGATGATGATGCTCGTGCATCGTGGTTACGTGCTCTTAAGAATCAAAGAGAAAGAGAAAAATAGAAATATAAAGAGTGGGAGGGGGCTCAGAAGGTGGGGAGAAATGGTAAGAAGGAAGGTGGAGGTTCGTAAGGAAAGATGGTGATCGCTAAAATCATTTTCCCTTTCCCTACTCTTCGAGAAGCTATTCAACTTTCAGTAACTCTAGCCGTTAACAGCAATTTTCACTATACCCCTTCTTCCAACATAACATTTCTCTCTTTAATTTTTTTATTCTATCTTCATCCTCGTCTTTCTCTTCTCGTTTCTTGTCCTCTCTTCGTTTCTTCGTCCTTGTTCTTTCTTAGATCCGGGACCAACCACGGTGATCTGCAAGTAGTGTAGATCCCCACTAGCCGTAGGACATCGTTACTTTAAATCGTGACGATCCTGGGAAAGAGTATATTTTATATAATTTATCTTTTAACCTCTTAGATACTACGAGCCACTATAGTGGCGCGTAATGGATTGGATCTTTCAGGACTACGTGTCACTATAGTGGCTTTCGCGGATGTTATCTCTTTGAACGATAATTAATTATCGTATTATTACCTATTAAAGTGTATTACTTACTAAAATACTTCTAAGAAAATTATTATTTAATCATGGGATAATTTATTCCAATGTACTCGACGTTATCTGTCACATATTGCAGTGCTGTACCGTTTATGCGTACCGTTTATGTCCCCCGTCCAGGAAATAATCCTCGCGTATAATTCCATTGTATCTAAAAGGTTAAAAAATTGTTTTTATTATGTTTATAGTATACTAGTTCTAGATACACAGAATAAGCATTGAAGTTTTTAAGAGAGATATACGTTTTAAATAGATTTTGTTAGACATAGAAAAATGATGTCAATCATTTCATACGTGTGGTATATTTAATATATTTCATGTATTGTATTGGAATAAAGAACGTATTTTCTTTTAGGATTAATAGAAAATATTTGGTTGAATATTTTCAAGATCCACTTATCCTAAATTCGGGGTTGGTAGTATACGTTAGATTCGAATCTAGGAGAAAAGGTATTCCTTCTTAGAAACGAGAAATCCCTTTTTGGAAAGTGCATGCATGGTATGCACCATCTCTCTCTTACTTTAATGTGGTTTTTGGGGTAGCACACATTTATCACGAACTTCACTCTGTCTATTTCTATCTATTTCTATCTATCTCTCTCTTTCTCTCTTTTTCTCTTTCACTCTTCTTATTTTCGGTTTAGATGGACAAGTCGGAATACGCTGTCGAGATATGGAGCAGCGGTTTTAATCCTGGTCCTAAGCACACACGCGTTACAATGTGTCCCAAGTATCAAATACGGATTTGGTCTCTCTCGTCCAGAGTCGATACCATACCACACCCTATATATCTATCTATATATATATATATATACTTATACTATGCTAGGTATGCAGGTTTCTGGGTTGCATCCAAGTGGATTCAGACGTTCGTAGAATTCTCTTTCCACTATGGGAAAAAAGGTGTAAAAATCTGACAGGAATTAAGGAATAAGAAAAAACAATTTTTTTACAAATAAATACAATATCTTTTCTTCTTAATAATTCACTTAAATTAATAATAATTGAACTAAAAATACCAAATAATAACCAACCAGTTAATCTCAATCATTCATATTCCATTCATTAATTTTATACACCTTTAAGGATAGCAAATAAATTGTCATGATTTTACCTAATCCTAGGGTCAATTTCAAATCATGTATGCAACGTTTCTATTATCTATTTTTTTTTATAAATATTACTATATTTTGTATATTGATATGTTTCTTGCTATACATTGATGTATATTTTGCTGTATATTTTGATATATATTTTTTAATGGAACGAAATTCTCTCACGAAGGATAGATCTAAGGGATCGATACGACGAAAGAATCTCCACTCATCACCATCATCACTATCATCATCATCATCATCATCATTATCATCAACATTGTACTCGTCGTTGTTGAAATAGAAGAAAAATTGTCGTTTATGGTGAAAGAGGGTAAACTACTTATTCCAAGACTTATTTCATCTAACGTTTAGGTACAAGTACTTACGTAGGTAGATAGGTAGAAAATATGTACTACGGATGTAAGTACAAACGTTGGTAGAGAGGCGTATTCGATGATGAAGATGAGGTAGGGGTTACAAGAGAGGAGGAGTAGAAAGGGGAGAGTTTGAACCGTGTCAAGCGCATTGAGAAAGAAAGAAAGAAGAAAAGAGAGAAAGAGAGAAAGAAAAAGGATGAGAGGGGGTTCTTGGGGGATTGGGGGATTGGGGGGTCAGGAAGATAGGTAGTCAGGAAGGGGGGAAAGTAATAGTTGGTGGAGAGGGAATAGGGGGTTCGGTTAAAAGGGCGACCCGAGAGAAAGAAGGGAAGGGCCAGGGAGTCGTTAGCTGGCCCGAGGCCATGGACGCCATATTTTATTACTTAAACGGCATGCCGGTT
The DNA here is from genome assembly GCA_023678845.1 of Mischocyttarus mexicanus. Classification (NCBI taxonomy): domain Eukaryota; kingdom Metazoa; phylum Arthropoda; class Insecta; order Hymenoptera; family Vespidae; genus Mischocyttarus; species Mischocyttarus mexicanus. The sequence continues at coordinate 1,014,363 of JACGTP010000006.1, read as the reverse complement.
AGGTTGGTTTGTTGGTTAAACAAGGAATTAATGCCGCGGTAATCTGTCATTATGGATACTCGTGCACGAAGATCCACGGTTGCATGCTTCGTCTCTTTCTATCTTTCAAACACACACACACACACACACACTCTTACACACACAGAGTACACAGAGTACACATTCTTCGTTAACATGCGATTCTAGTTTTTTTTCTTTCTCTCTTTCTCTCTTTGGCACGTCCAACCATCTCGTTTCTCTTCTCTCTTTCTATGCCGATAACTTCCGATTGGCTCGTTAAAAGAGGAAGAGTAAAAGGAGGAGAAAACTAACCGAAGATTCCTTCCTACCTTCGATTTTTATTACGTGTGTTGTATCTGATGTGTGTATATGTGTATGTGTGTTTAAAAGAGAGTGTATGAATGTGTATATACAAGGTTTGGTATAAGTGTGAGTATGTAGGAACAGGGTATGTCATTTGTGCAGGATGCCATCGGCTATCCATCATCGAAAATGGCAGGGATGAATAATGGACGAATCAATGTTGAGTTTGCAATCCTTTGGCCTCTTCTTTATTTTTTTCCTTTTTTATTTTCTTCTTTACCTTTTCCTTTTTTTTTGCTTTTTATTTCTACATACGAAACAGATAGGAGTAAGGATGGTATTTGTATGTACAAGGGTACTTGACTCCTCTTCGGGAAATTTTCTACGAGTATGACGAGATAAATTGAAAAGTATCCGGAGTAAAAGGGAAAAAAGGTGGGTAAGGGGGAAGAAGGAAGGGTCTCTTTTTCTTGAGACGTAACCAAGACGAGTACGAGGTAGTTGGAATTTTGTTTATCACGATTTTTAAAAGAGAATACGAGATATGGGAGTTGTATGGAAAAAGGGGGAAGTTATACACCCTATGGAATATAAAAATCTAAAAAGAAGGTTTTTTTTTTCCCCCGCCATATCGAAGAGACCATTTGGAAATATATTTTGATAGTCTCTTTGATCGGAGATTGGATAAAAAAAAAGGAGGACAACGACACGATCCAAAGAATGCTACCGGCTTAAAGATTATCTTACACTTTTCTTTCTCTTTTTTCTATTTTTTAGTATTTTTAACAAGTGGTACATTAAACGGGTTAGTTCAAATTTGAATCTTTATTTCGATCGTAAGAATAAAACTAGTATTATCTATTCAACGATCGGTATGTTTAATCAGTTTTAATAAGGTAACGTGTAGTTGTATGAGAACAAGAAAAAGGCCCTGTATTTTTCGTAATAAACATTTCATTTCAATGTGTTTGTATTTTCAGCCTACTAGGCTATTAACAATTTATTTCAAATATTGATTTAAATATTTTAAATTTAGATGAGTTACGTGTAACGTAATAGTTTAGTTCTTGTATGTTGCTGTATTAATAATTTCATCGTTAATGCTTATGGTTGAAGGAGAAACAGGAATGAGGAATAGAAAGAGAGAGAGAAATTTAGAAACAGTTGAGAACGTAGTGCACTTAACGACATACAAGAGAACTCCTTTACGGTGAAACAAGCAAGGGGGCGTAAACTTTTGACCTGTTATGGTTATCGAAGCATATCTGATACTGTCCACCACACAAGTCCTCTGCTTCTCACCACTCGTACTTTGGCTTTTCATCGAACCAAACTCTCACGCCCAGTTCCTGTTCGTTCTTCCTCTCCTCTTTTCCCCCTTTCCTGTTCCTCCTATCTTCTTCTTCTTCTTCTTGTTCTTCGAATCCTCCACCTCTTCATTTATGTTCAAAACCGTCAAGAAATTCGAGTCGATTCGGTATCTTTTGTTCGAATTAAAATCATTATAATTAAGCTTCGATATAATCGTTACATGTGGGGAGAAGGGAGGTTACGGAATGTTTCGATTTAAGTTTAATTTCTTCCTGTGTTTTCTTTATTTCGTTTTTTATTCCTGTTTGAGAGGTAAATTTGTATGATTAAAAATAAAAATAAATGTGAATACATTTATTATTTTACACAATTTTTCCTTATTTTTTATTTAAACCGTGAGAATAATTTTTATTTAAACGTATTAAATAAATAATTGAATATAGGACTAATGTTTGTATATCGTTAAAGTATTTGTTGTTTTTTCTTTATTTTAAAATAACCTTTCTTGATCATTCGAGAATATAAAATGTTCGTTAAAATCAACGGGTTGACTATCTTTTACCCGCATGAACGTGCCTTCTCGATACGCTCTTAGAAATAATAATACCCCATAGAAAGAGAGAAGGGGCTTTCGATTTTTATCGAAGTGGAACGAAGGAAGAAGACGTTAGTCGTCTACCATGTGTGTTCTTGTGTGGGTAATCGTTTATCCGAAAATATTTCTACTGAAAAATCATCTCAATTTATCGATACCACCAGGTATAATGATTAACAGGTAATCACGATGTATTTATACAGTATCGGTTAAAAGTTTTCTACTCGTTGTATACATTTTTGCTGAGATATTGTTGGAAATTTTTTTCTGAAAAAATTCAATACACTTTTTTCTTTTTGCATCAACCACGGTAGATTGATTTTTATTAGCCTGAAGAAAAAAAGAAAAGAAATTTAAGAACAGCAAAAACTTGCATTTACAATTTATTATGATTTTTCTATTTTGTGAATGAATTATTATTTTTTTTTCTCATAAATCTCGTAGAAGTTTTCAAAGATGACCAATTAGAATAGAAAAAAAAAGGTTAATTTCCATAATTATTAAATTAATATTAAACTATTATTTTTGTATTACTTTGTATTTGTATTAATTTAATTAATAGTAATTTAATATTATTTATATACTAGCACAATATTAAACTAGTTCTACAAACTACAACAAAATCATAATAACACTAATAAAAAATAATTAAACATTTTCAAAAACAATATCCTAATTTCTTGTTAACTAAAACACATAATTGATTCCTAACTTTTGACACACAGTGTACACCTTTTTTTAATTTACACGGATGAATGAATGAAAAATATAAACCTTGTTACGTAGAAAATTGTCATTTATCGATAAAATCAAGACAGTATTTCTTGATGGTCCTTTGACGATAAACTAATGGATGGGGGACCATAAGATACGTGAAAGAAAAAGAGAAAGAGACAGAGTGAGAATAAGAGAGTTAGGAGAGGAGGTGGGAAAGAGAGGGAAAATCCTTGTAAAACTAAAAGAATAATATGAAAAGACAAGATAAGAGACAACTGACAAGACAAGAAATAGAAAAGGGTGGATGGTATGTGGTGATGGATAAAGGACGAGGGGCGAGGGGTGAGGGATGGAGAGAAGAGGAGAGGAAAGGGTAGAGGGTTGAAGGAAGGGGGTGGTGGTGGAAAGAACCTAAATAGGTATGTATGACGAAGGTGGTCGGATCGAGATCAGACAATTTAATTGTTCGAACCTAAATGGATAGCAGCTGCCTTTTCTTCAGCCTAACAAGCCGGTAATAACCCGCTTCTAAGTTCTATCTTCTCATCTTCTTCTTCTCCGATCTTAAATAACAAGAGAGAGAGAAAGAGAGAGAGAGAGAGAGAGAGAGAGAAGTTTGACCATGACGCCCATAACATCGATGTTACCTTGGATTTATAAACGAGGGCCTATCCGTGAAACAGCAGGTGCTTCCGTTCCTTCGGACATCGAATAAAACAAGACAAGGATGAAAAGTAAACGCGAACATGAAAGAATGAGAGAGAATGAGAGAGAATGAGAAAGAGAGAGGGAAATAGAATCATTCTCTTCCTCCCGTCCTAATTCCATCTTAATCAGGGGGCTCGGCCCAATTCTATCATTTTTTTCCTTTTGCATTTGATCTTTTTCTTTTTTTTTCTTTTTTGACCTATTCTCGTGCCAGAGAGGGTAGGGTAGGGCTTATTTCCGACAAAATGAGTTAGCTCGTGCCATGTTTTAAAATGTCAAACGTTTTTAATATTGTGCATTGTTTAACATTGTCTGATAATTGATTTAATCAAGTTTTCTTTTAGAAAGTTTTTCTTCAATTATTTATTATCATTCAAATAATGTTTCTAGTGTGTGTTATTGGATATGGTTTTGAAAGGCAATATAATAAGTTAAATAATTATTTAAAAAAATAAAATAAAGAATGTAATATTAAAAAGAAATAGAATAATTTAAAAAGATAAAACCATTAAATACGATGAGAAGAAATTTTTTTTAAATAATTATATAACAGTAAAATAGAGAACAGCTGTTCTCCATTTAATTTCGAGCAAGATAATTTGAAAGGAAGAAAAAAAAAAAAAAGAAGAAACACACATGTTGGTAGAAATCAGCATTCACTGGATCATATATTTTTGTTCTATCTCATTGCAACTATAATTCTTTTAATAATTATTTTTTCTTTCTTTATTTCTTTAGTTTCTTCAGATGGATAAGGGAAAAACCATAGGAAAGGTTTGAAAAGTCTAGGGATATATCAATCTTTAGAGGAGTCTCTTCTATCATAGTAAAACCAAGACAGGAACACGACACGATAAAGGAAGAAACGAAGGGTGCAATGATCAAGAGGGAGAGATAGAAATAAAAAGAAAGAAAGAAAGAAAGAAAGAAATAGAACGATCGGTCGTCAGATAAGAGATCCTTGACTAGGACGAATTCGCGTGGTATTGTACAAAGGGATACCCTTTGTGATTCCTTTACCAGCGGATTGCATTAAAACTTATTTTCTTCTAAAGGAAAGAAAAAGAATTGGGCAAAAAAAAAAAGGAAAAAGAAGAAAAAGAAGAGGAAGTAACGAGGGTGGGGGATATGGGGGAGGGGTGGGGGGAGAAGACAAGACAGGGGGGGCGGGTAGGGATAGGAATAAGAAAGAAATAGAACGAATGAAAAATAATCAGTCATAGAAAACGAAGTCGAGAGGGATCGAAAAATAAAAAAATATATATCTAGGAAAGTGATGAGGAGGGTAACGATGAAAAGGGGTTGGCAGAGGAAGGAGGGTGAAGGGAGGATGAGAATGGAGTAGGTTAGAAGCCCTAACAATTTGATATTCGATCGATAACGTCGTGATATCGGTCATGGACGTTCCTACATTGAATCCTTTTATGCGTTGAAAAGTAATAAAGATGAGATACAAATATTTCTCGTTAGAGTTAATTTATAGTGTTTTTATCAAATTTATGATAGTTTCGTTTAAGTTTCAACTAGTCATATTAGGTGTACAAATAAATTTCAGACGTTCTTATTAAAAAATGAAGCATTTGATGATTTTAAATGATGTAAAATTGCTTGCTGAGTTACTTCGAATATAAGTGCAAGTTTTTTTTTTGTGTTTGGCACGAATTTTCAACCAATAATATTTCTAATTCTGCGTATTCGTACATTTTCAGCCTTCTCTTACGTATTTTGTCTTCAACGTCACAGTCTCTGTTCTTGAACTGTAAAAACCATTCATGAAAACTTCTCTAACTTAAAAAAGCCTCGAAATATGCCTCTACAAGCGATCGATGCTCATCAGATGCAGATTTCTTTAAATTAAATAATTTAATCAAAAGTTCCCGCAAATGATGCTTATTCTGCTCAAAACTCGACATTTTCGAATGAAAAAAGAGATCTGATATTAATACAAAATCACTAATATATCAAGATTATGTTGTCGAGAGATGTCTTACTTTACGATATGATGTTTTACATGAGACAATTTTAACCATAATTTAATCATAAAGCCATATTTTGTTGTACGGTGGAAACTTATTTGTACACCCAATAATAAATCATACCCTGTGTTGAGTCCCATCAAATACAAAGTAGGATCTTAGGGCTCATGAATATTACGTTTTAGAACTGTAATTTGTTGTTACAATTGTATTAACAATTGAAAAAATAACATCTAATAATAAGAATTCGTTTACGAAAAAAATTGTTGCTAAAAGTAAAAATAGAATACTTTAATGGTGTTTCTTATAAAACATTACGAATTAATTCTAACACTTCTAATAAAAAAGTGAGAGAGAGAGAATGACAGAATAAAACTCATTTTCGTCTAATTTGTATTCCACGTTTGACAGTGAAGTTAGTAAAACAGGCCAAACTTTTGTTCTTTTCATTTGATTCTTTGTTCTTTTTTGGAAACGTTTGAAAAATTGTGAAAAAGGTTTTTTTTTTTTGTCTTTGTCTTTTTATAATTTTTTCTTTCTTTTTCTTTTTCTATCGTGCTCTATTTAACGCAGAAACTGCTACGGGATATTTTAACTTCCCTTCCTTCCTCCTCTTTCTTTTCCTCTCTTCAACTTCCTAGTCCCTAAAAACCGTTCGAAAATCGACGAAAGGCATTACCTGTTTCTATCTTTTTCTCTCTTTTTTCTTTCGTGTGTGTGTGTGTGTGTTTCTCTCTGTAAGAGGATAGTTCTTTGCGTTCTTTGATCTTCTTTGTGGTTGCCTTTTTTGTCGTTGAAATTAATGAAAATGAAGAGGAACATATCGCGAAGAATAAAGTGCAGTTATAGTACGATCTCTATTTTGTTTCACGTATATTATCGTATGTTTCTTCTTTTTCATTCGAGGTATAGAGTGCATGTGTTATAATACTTTTTCATTTTTTTTTATTACCAATACGAGAAACACGTGAAAAGATATCAAACGTGGATGAAAATATTTTCACATAGAATCCTATAAGATTTGAAATACGTCTTCTAAATGACTCAAAGTCGTGGATAACGAAAGTAACTATTTTTTTTTAAATAACAATCGAGGATTAAAAAATAGATACGAGAACTAGGATAAATATAAAATATAATATAGGATTTTTTCTTCTTTTGTATTCATTTTTTTTTCTTTCGAGAGTATTCTTCAAATTTGATCGTAATACCCAAAATAAAAAGAATATTTTTATTCCTATTGCATCGTAAGGATACAGTTGCATTGATAACAAGTAATTCTCGAAAGTATATCAATATTTCTTCGAGAATCATATTTGTATTCGTTTATAGGAATAATAAGCCACTTTTAAATTTTCCTGTATATAGTATTTCAACTAATGGTGATGTACATCATTGAAAAATAATTTATAATAAGTATTTATATATTGGAGCAAATTTCAATTCAAATATGTACATTTTTTGCTCCATTTCATACTAGACAAACTAATATATATTAAGTCTATCAGAAAGTTCTGTCCGATTTTGGAATAAACTCGAATACAAATTACGGACAGAACTTTCAGATAGACTTAATATATATTCATATTCAACATAGAAACATATATGCATATATAAGTGCATATATTATATATAGATACATTATAGACAAAATATAAAATAAAATTATATATATATATATATACTATGATTATTTTATTATATATACATATAATTATTATATATATAATTTATGTATTATATATATTATGTATTATGTAGTATTTATGTATATTATTTATTATTATTATATATATAATATTATTTAATATATTATTTATTATTTATTAATATTATTTATTATATATATATATATATTATTATTATTATTTATGTATATATATATAATTTATGATATGATTATTTTTATATATATTATGGTTAATTTATTATATATAAATCAAAGTTAGGTATTTTACATTGAATTTTGAGATAAATTCGTGAAAGATTTTTTCTAAGAATTTGTTAAATTGTGATTCAGATTGACCTTCTTTGAATTTATTTTACAGTTACATCTCCTAGCTCGATCTCACGTTTCTCTATTTTTCACTTTTACATCCTCTATTCTCTCCTTTTCCGTTTTCATTTTCATTATTTTCGATGCAACACATGTACAATAATAGTTTCTTCCCTTTTTTGTCGTAAATTCTTGTCCACAATCCTTTCGACCCTGGACCGTGAAAATTCTTTTTCATCCTTCGTCGTTACGTATGTTTGCAATTTAAAGAAAAAAGAAATCTGATTCTTAAGAAAAAATCACGCAACGAGTTCTCGTAAATTTATCAAAGTCGTCGTTAAAATATATTTTAGGAAAAATAAAAAGGGTAAAAAATAGTTTCTCCTTTTTTTGCCTTTTTCTATTTTTCGTTTGACTTTGATCAAAAAGAAAAAAAGGAAAAAAAGGATAAAAGGTAAATGACCAATGGGTGGTCAGCAGATGATACGAAAGAATAAGAAGAAAAATAATAGGATTCCAGTTGGAGTAAAAATTCTTAACAAAAGGATTCACGTCCAATTTGCGTCTGGTTAACCTGTTGAGTTTCAAGGATTCTTTTTAAAGTACCAGATAAATAGTAAAAATACGTAGGAGGTCTAAGAATGATGTATTTCCTTATTTCCAAACCTTTGAGAAGGGTAGTAGGGGGTTACTATTGACTATCGAGATTATTTCATTCTTTGAATGACAACTCTGTGTGAGATCAAAAAGAAAAAGGCGTAATATCGAAAGAGTCTGCCTTGTCCACGTTTGAATAGACTTTCCTGTAGAAAAATGTGGAAATAAGATGTTGGAAAGAAGTGGAAAAAAAAAAGATAATATTTACGATATAATATGACGAAGTATAATTTATCTTATTCTATGATAGATAAATATTTGTCATTGGTGGTAGGAAAAAAAGCGAATAGCGAAAAGCAAAGATTAAGGAAAGTGAAAAGAAAAGAAAAGAAAAGAAAAGAAAAGGGGAAAGAAAGTGGAAAAAGCAGGATAAGAGATTGTATTTCAAGTTACCTGCATTTTACCCCATCTAACTAAACCCGACGAATCGTTTCCAAAGTTAAACTTCGCTAAAGCAATAACAAGAAAGAAGGAGAAGAAGAAAGTACTTTTTAAGTGGCAGAGCTAATAGGGTATTTATTGCTTGTTTAGGACGAGCCAACGTGTTCATATCCGGACAGAAAGGAAACTCACTGACCTTGAGGATAGGTTCGAGTAGAAAGGTTTCAATCTTTAGGAGAAACGTTCCAACGAGAGAATACTATTGTCTGTGACTTTTAACTAATCGTTGACCTTCGGAGTCAGCCCTTTTTAACACACGATTACACCCTTTGTCAAATGATTTTCGACTAGATTCTATCCCAAAAAAAAATAAACTTGCATAATGATAAAGTAGATTTTCAAGTGTAACAAATTAGAAAATAATTTTACGTTTTGTAGATTTAAATTCAAACATCTTACTGGAATTAGATTAAAATATGTATCCTTGTCCTTGTTCGCGTATTGATCTTATTTCTGTAAATCCATTATTTCAGGCTAGCATTCCTTTTCTATGAGACAGGCATTCTTTTTTTACAGAGGGGTAAGTGACTAACCTTGCCCCTCCCCCAATCCTCCTCATCTATCCGGGCTTGGGACTGGTAACTAAATTCACCCAGAGAAATATCACAGGTGGAGTTATTTAAATAAATATCAAATAAAATATAATAGTTTTATTCTAATAATTGGCCTTCGGAGTCATCCCTTTTTAAAACATGATTATCCTGTTTCAAAAGATTTTTGATTAGACTCTTTCCTGATAAAATATACTTGCATAATGTGTGATAAAGTATATTTTGAAGTGTGATAAATTAGAAAATATAATTTTACGTTTTGTAGATTTAAATTCAAACATGTTACTGGAATCAGATTAAAAAATATTTATCAAATAAAATATAATAGTTTTGCTCTAATAATTGGCCTTTGGAGTCATCCCTTTTTAAAACATAATTGTCCTGTATCAAAGGATTTTTGATTAGATTCTTTTCCGAAAAAATATACTTGCATAACGTGATTGAAGAAATTTTGTAAACCAAAAACATTCCGAATTGAATTGTTAATCTATCGAAGAGACAATTTTTCTTTTTTATACTTCTCTCTCATACTCTTTTTTTATCTTTTTCACTTTTTATCCTTCATTTGATCGCGATCGTGCGGAAGAATCGCATAGTGATCGCTCGATCGGTTCACGGCCGACACTTCCTCGACAATTTATGACGTTTATCCGGATCACCACGACGAGAATTCGTTTATTCTCTCTTTCATTCATTTTTTATATTCGTTTATCGAACGGGACGGATTATCAATTAAGAATGAAACTTCGCTGTTGCGTTTAGAAATCGGATCGTGTCGTATTAAATTCAAAAAAAAAGATCAAACGATACATACCAATGGATTGCTTTTTTTCTTTATTATTTTTTAAATTCTTTTTTAACTGACAAATTAAAACGAATCTATCGTATGACAGAGAGAAAGAGATAAGTGTCTTTTCATTTTACAAATGATCTTTTTTTAATCATTTTTTTCTATGCATAATACCATACAAATAATATAAAATTTAAATAAAAAAGATAGATTATGCGACTATTTCTTTGAAATAATTATTCTCGACAAGTGTCACATACCACCACATGGAAAAAATAAATAAATTAATTGAACTGATACGTATATTGAAAAAATAAATATTTTTATTTTAAATATAAATTATGAAAATATAATCGAAAGATTGACGAAGATGAACAAAAATCACGAAGTTAGGTAGACACTCGTATGATTTTCAACTCAATGATTGTATTGTCATCGAATATACCATTACTTACAGTATACTATAGAAAAAAAAATTACAAGGATAATCGAGAAGAAACAATTGAACTTATAAGTATTTAAAAAAGATAAAAATATTGTTTAAAATTTGAATAAAAAAATAATTGAAAGATTGACAAAGGTACAAAATCACGAAATTGGGTAGACACTCTGATTTTCAGTCAGATGATTAAATCATCATCATCGATATACTTTAGTGATAAGTTTGAGAGGTAGTTGAGGAAAAGGTATCAGAAATAATCTAAGAAGAATAATAAGATTAAACTCGTTCAGTTCTGGTCGATGTTTGATCATGGATGTATCGGTCGAACCAGGGGCCCCGAAGAAGGCACGCACGGTGGTCTCGCGGTGTGGTCCTCGGCCTCGAGAAGACTCCGCTGATAGCATTCTCACACACTGTACCCCTTCCCTTATCCCTTTTCCCTTTTCCCTTCGGTTCCTTCCTTCCTTCTTTTCCCTTTCCCTATCTTTCTTCTTCTTATTCTTGTTCCTCCACTCCTTACGAAGTACCAGCATCACGAAAAAGGGATTGGTGGGGGCAAAGAAAGACAGGGAATGAACAGAGAAAGAGAAAAAAAAGAGAGAGAGAGAGAGAAAGAGAGAGAGATAGAATGAGCCGCGATTTTTCGCAAACTCTCGCTAGCTTCCCCGGACGTATAACGTACAATTACCCGAAGACCAGATTACACGGGGCATGGGAGAGGCTCTCCACGCTCGTTATGCCATCACAAAGCCCCGTCCACATTGGCCCACTTGAGAGAGAAGACCAAGCTCGAAGATACGAGAAAGAGAGAGAAAGAGAGACAGAAAGAGGATGATGTACCTGTGTAAGTCAAAGAAGGAAAGAAAACCTGAAGAATCCTTATCGTTTCTCTTGGAATAAATCTCTTTTCTCTCTCTCTCTCTCTCTCTTTTACTCTCTTCTATGTAAGAAGAAGAAAGAAAAGAAAACTTGCGATTCACCCGTTCGGATCGATATTTTACGATACGTCTTTTCCTTTTTTTCCCTTATTTTTTTCATTTTTTTTTTTTCATTCTTGCATACCCTTTCCTTCATTCCTCTCTTTCTCTTTTTCATTATTCTTCTCGCAAATAAGTTTTGTTAAAAAATTCTCGATGAATCTCTTATTTTTTCCCTCTCTTTTATATTCTTTATTTTTCTTCCTCTTCCTTCATCTTCTTCTTCTTATTTTCTCGTTGTTTTAAAACAGGGATGAAATAACTAGAGCGCGAAGGATACTCTTATATTTCCTTGGTGTAGGATAATGAAAGGATTAAAGTCAATCCGGTTTAAAGTATCTGACGTTTTTAAAAAGTAACGCGTTATTTGCTGATTCTCTTTCTCCCCTCACCCTCTACTCTTTAGGAAAGGTAAGAGAAAATAATTCGGCTATGTCGATTCGACAATCCAATGCAATATCGTTTTTCTTCACCTTTGTATATAAACATCATATACGATATTATAACGTGTGCATTTATACGTGTCTTTCTGTATACTCGTGTGTGTGTCTGTCTATTTATGCACGTGTGTATGTGTGTGTGTGTGTGTTTAATCGCCGTCACTTCGAACAGGTGGATTAACGTCAAAACGTTGAAGATTTAGATGGCCTCATTTCTTTTCCTTCCCTACTCCCCCCCCCCCCTGCCCCGACATACTCCCCCCTACCATCCCCCATTCCCACCCATTCGAGCTCGTATTTCAACGCGTGAGAGTGAAACTTTTTATCGAGAAGGTAATGTTCCCTATAATCTATAATCTTCGAGGAACTTATGCGAGGCACGAACGCGAAAGAGAACGTATAAAGAGAGTCGTGAATAAGTATAGCTTACTATACTATACATTGTTATCCGTTGCGGCCGTCGTCGTGTCTTGGAATGATTTATTCCTGTAACCAAAAGAAACCATCAACCCTACGAAATATATGCACGTGTATGTATATGTATATGCATATATGTATATTCGTGTATACGATACTTTGAACGTAGCAAGTTACTCGAAAACTCCATAAAACTGTCCTACCCTGAAATACACGTTGATTTTCAGTATGACAATGCATTAAAAAAAAATGTTAAAGTGTAAGTACATTTATTGTGGATTTTCTATTATTCATATAAACAGAATTTATTGTTAATCCAACAATATTCTTTATTATTATTATTTTATAAAGGTTGTGGTAATTTTAGTGTTTTAAGACTAATTTTTAGTCATAATTCAATCTGGCAAAACCCTGACGCAACTCTGACGAAAATTTATCAAATATTTAAGATATCTGACAAATAAATAATTATTATTATTCCAATAATGAATTATTTGAATATTATATATACATATAAAAATTGTAAGAAAGATCTGTTATAAATATAAGTGTTGAAATCTGATAACGAAAGCTTTCGACACGGATTTAGAGAAAAAGAAGAAAAAAAAAAGTAGACAAATAGATTACTGCGACGATTGACATATATTTTTTTTTGTAAAAGAAAAAGATCGGTAGGAAAGAGTGACGTTTCTTGGTTGAGGAGGAGATAAGATCGAGATGAAAAAAAGGAAGAGGAAGAAGAAGAAGAAGAAGAAGGAGGTGTAAAGACGGGATAAGATCGTAGAAAGCCGGCAGATGTCAAGGATGTCCTTGACAGAAGGAATAAGGAACCAACCGAAGGGATGTAGAATAAGAAGAAAAGAGTGGTGTGCCGATGACTAGCGTTAACACGAACGAATGTGACTCTGCTGACAAATCTAGGAAGGTTGTGAACTGCCACTTCACAGGATTCGGACGACAAGAGAAAGAAAAAGAATGAAAGAGATAAAGAATGTTAGAAAATGTATGAAAGAAAGAAAGAAAGAAAGAAAGAAAGATAGAAACCAAGCAACCATCGAAAGCTCTTGAAAAAAGCTTCGTCGGGATAAAATTCTTTCGTTAAAATTCGCCTATTTACCTAAATCATTTATATATACTATATAATATACTATTAGGTGTACAAATAAGATATCGCCGTTCAACAAAGTATGGCTTTATCATTAAATTATGGTTAAAATGGTCTGATGTAAAACATCATATCGTAAAGTAAGACATCTCTCGATAACATAATCTTGATATATTAGTGATTTAGGCCGAATAAGCACCATTTGCAGGAACTTTTGATTAAATTATTTAATTTAAAGAAATCTGGACCTGTTGAGCATCGATTGCTTGTAGAGGCATATGTCGAGGCTTTTTTAAGTTAGAGAAGTTTTCATGAATGGTTTTTATAGTTCAAGAACAGAGACTGTGATGTCGAAGATAAAATACGTAACGGAAGGCTGAAAGTGTACGAATATGCAGTATTAGAAATATTATTGGTTGAAAATTCATGCCAAACGCAAAAAAAAACAGGCACTTATATTAGGAGTAACTCAGCAAGCAATTTTACATCATTTAAAATCATCAAATGCTTAATTTTTTAATAAGAACGGCGGAAATTTATTTGTACACCTAATATATATAATAAATATATATAATAAAAATGTTAAAAAAATGTAAAAGCTAACGTAGATGAGGAGAAGTATGATATTCACATGAAATGGTTGGGTGGAAGGATGAGAAGAGGGAATGAGATGGGGTCAGATTCGTTTAGTCAAGTATATCTCCGTTATAGAAAGGCGACAAATCGCGGGAAACCACTTTTCGAGGGTGGTTTGTTACTGTTAGTTACACCCCGGTCTCGCTCACCTGCCGCTTAACGATGTCGACGACAGGGGTTGCGAGAAACGAGAACGTGTCTTTGGTTAACCGAACGGGTATCGGAATCTCTACTACGAGAGGGAACATTTTCATACCACCGGTGCCCTTTCACCGCAGGAACAACTGATTGGTTCGCGTTATATATATATATATATATATATACAATAGTATATTATATAATAGTATATATATATATACATATAGATAGTTTGAAGGGTAGATATAGATAGACATGTAGATAAAAAGATACAAAACTTTCTCTTTCTTTTTCCTTCTCAGTTATTCAAAACTGAATCTATCTTTATCTTGTTAAAGTAAAAGATAAACACTCATACGTAAAAAGGGTTGAAAGTATCTTTGAAACGAATGATTAACGAATGATTAATCAGGGGAGGGGTCGAGATTTTCTTTTCCCACCGACCGTGCCAAGATCTAAATGTCGCCATTTTTCGGATTCCCTGCGATAACCGTCAGAGGAGGAAGAGTATGAGGAAAAAAGGAGGGTGGAGGGATTGTTAAGAGGATAGTCCGATGCTGATAAGAACGGAAAGAGAAAGAGAGAGAAAGAGAGAGAGAGGTTACGCACGCAGGTGTCTCTTATCGAGTGGTCTTCGTAGTGGTGGTGGTAGGGGGGAGGGGTTGAGTTAGGTAGTAAGAGAAGGAAGAAGAAGAAGAAGAAGAAGAAGAATAAGAAGAAGAAGAAGAAGAAGAAGAAAAAAAAGGACAAAACCAAGGCGCCTCCTTTCTCTCTTCATCCTACTTTCCCCCCTTCCTCCTACCTCTCTCCTTTTACTATAGTCCTCCAACCCATATCCCTTTGTTCGACGCGTGGCAAGATAAATTCAGCTAATAAATGACCGGGGGCTATTTACCGTGGCGGTAGCGCCTCGTTATCCGAACTTCTTCTTCTACTTACCTCTCTCTCTCTCTCTCTTTCTCACTCTACATATATACATACACACACACACACAAGCATACACAAATTGTGTCAGAGTTTTGTGGGGATAGTGTTCAAAGGGGAAGGGTAAGGGGAATAGTGTGTGTAGGGGCGAGCGAGTTATACCGCCACGCACACGCCCATGTAGCCGTGTTTTGCAGCATTTTGAGCACGGTTCGGTATCTGTAAGAGGCCGATAAATCTTCTCCTCTCTCCTGACTCTATCCTCCCCCTTCCCCACCGCTGTCCCTCTCGCACTGTCTCTGTCTTACTCTTTTAAGTTGCTCCTTTCGAAAGGGCCTCCAACCTTTTTCCTCTCGTCCTCTTCCTCTTCTTCTTCTGCTTCTTCTTCTGCTTCGTTGTCGTTGATGGTACTTTGTGTCCTCTATCTTTTTATTTTACCTACGCCTATGAGAAGAAGAAGAAGAGGAGGAGGAAGAGGAGGAAGAGGAAGGAGGGGTCACGTATAGAAAATGAGAAGATAGAAGAATTTTCTTTTGCAAGTATATGTGCAGTTAGTTAATGGTATTGGTGATGTACACGATATAAGTGTAGTTTATATATGTAAGGGAGTACAGTTATGGTTGGCGTCCTTTACGAGGGCGGTTCGGGTTCTCCTAGTCGTGAGGATCGAGCCGCTATCGCGAAATCAGCGTCCGTCTTAATTATCGCCCTTATAGTCCCTTTTACCCCTTTTTTTGTCTTCCCTTGCACGTTCTTCCTATTCTTCTTCTTCTTATTCTTCTTATTCTTCTTCTTCTTCATCTTCTTCCTTTTCTTCTTATTCTTCTGCTTCGTCATTCTTCGTTGCCGTTTTAACCGAAGGACAATATCTTCAGGAGTTTGTTACCACCAGCATCACAATGTTCAAATAGGACGATATATCAACTTGGTACGAGGCGTGATTGGGCGAGGCAAAATCCTAAGTCACGAAACGGAATTTGGAAAAACAAAATATTTATTAAACATTTAGTTAACTTATAGATTAGTTTTACTTTTATTTTTCTTTCAATTATTTTTCTTAAACTAATCTTTATTTAATCTTATTTTTCTATTTCGTTTCTTCTTCATACTTTTTCTTGGTCAACTAGCATTGTTTGTTTGTTGTTTTAATATATTCTATGAAAAATATTACCTGGAAAATGGAAATTTATTTAACTAGATTAAAATATTGTAAATATTTTTATTTTTTTTTGCAAAATAGTGTAAATATTTACACCGATTGATAAAATATTTATATTACAATAATAAATAAATTCATCGATATTTATTATACTTTCTACTCTGTAGATTGATACAAAAAAAAAAGAAATAATAATAATAATAATAATAATAAAAACAGCCTGCATTTTCGCGATATGAATATGTTAATGCAACCGGATATATGCGGTTTGTCGGTGACGCGATAGAACGCAAGGATTCAATTTTCCAGTCTCAAATTCTATCCTTCGAAAATCCTTTACGTTAGCTAGTTTTCTCTCTCTCTCTCTCTCTCTTCCTCTCTTTTTCTCTCTCTTTCTTCTTTTCTCTCTATCTTTCTTGTCGCGAATATTTCAACCTAGATATATACTGTCTCATCTCTAAAAAAGGAATCTTTACGAGGAAACTTTGCATAGAAAGCCGACGCAAGGACCATTTTAAAATGCAGAACAGTCCGTTGTGACACGTTGCCTTTCGTCGGGAATAAATTCTCCAACGTTTTCTCTTCGACGAAACTCGGCCTCTTCTTCTTCTTCTTCTTATTCTTATTCTTTTTCTTCTTCTTTTACTTCATCGTTTTCTTCTACTTATTCTTCTTTTTCAGACTCCCACGCGTCTCCTTACTTTTATTATGCTAAACGGTAACGTCCAAACAAACAGGATCTTTACTTTTCTCAGTTAACTCTTTTGTTTCTCACATTGGTCCATCCGTTCGATCTCTTTTCCAAGAAGATCATTTTATTCTTTAACATCGAATTAACATTTTTTTTCAAAGTTTTACAGAAAATTCTATTCTCTCAACGTTGCATGAAGAAATATTAATTTATTTTATATAAATTATTATTTAGAAAGAAATATTATTATTTAGAAGATCATTATTATTATTTAGAAGAAATATTAATTTATTTTATATAAATTATTATTTCTTTTTATTCAATTTTATTAAGTTCTGTGAATAAGAAATTGTGTTTCAATAATATATTAATCTAATATTTCAAAATTTATTATTTTATTTTGTTATTAAATTTATTTTATTCCCATTAGTCCATTTGATCTCTTCTTCAAGATCATTTTATTCTTTAACATCGAATTAACATTTTTTTTCAAAGTTTCACAGAAAATTCTATTCTCTCAACGTTGCATAAAGAAATATTAATTTATTTTATATAAATTATAATATTATTTCTTTTTATTCAATTTTATTAAGTTTTTTGAATAAGAAATTGTGTTTCAATAATACATTAAACTAATATTTCAAAATTTATTATTTTATTTTGTTATTAAATTTATTTTATTCCCATTGGTCTATCCGTTCGATCTCTTCTCCAAGAAGATCGTCTTACTCCGGAACATCATTTCATTCTCGAACATGAAATGTTTACTTTTTTTTCAAGTATTAGAGAAAATTTAATTCAACGTTGTGTGTATGTATGTGAGTGTGTATGTGAGGGGATAAATTTATTTTATATATACTAACCGATGTATGTATTTTTATTCTTTAGCTCATATTCTTTTCGAACGATGAAATCTTCTTAAAGAAAAAGAGACAATACTTCTTTCGGAAAAATACACAAATAGTATTCTACCAAATGTTATTTACTACATTATACGATCTATATATATGTATATTATCATCCGTTTATAAAATATGTCAAGTAAAATATGAATAATATCAAAAATGTTCTGAGTTAGATTTGAACGATTGGATTTAGTTCAAACTTCGAGAAGAAAAATAATCAAAATAATCTATCTGATTGATTCGTAGAAATACATCATTTCTTTTACCTATTATAATTTTTATTTTTATGAATTAAAAAGTAGAACAAAATATTATTATTATTATTATTATTATTATAATTAGTCTTGATAAAATGTAAAATATTTTAATTAAAAAATATAAAACGATGGGAAATTTTTTCATACGCAATTTTTCTTTCTTTTTTAAAACTTAACACGAATCTAATTTACTGTATTATTATCTGGCTACAGTAATTAAAATAATAGACGCTAAACTAACGTTTCTCTCTCTCTGTATTTTTCTATTTCTTTCTTTGCTTCCTTCGTTAAATGAACGCATTCGCAACGGGAATACATGATTCCATGTTTGGATAATTCGAGCCGGAAATGACGCTCCTTGTAACACGGTTTGTGGTTTGAGTTTCCGATATCAACGTGTTTGTTGGTTATAACGAAACCTTTAGTGGGAGTTAAACGCATTTAAACGTACCATTAATCCTCTCATATCATTTCTAACATTTTTTTATTGTAATAATTTCTTCCATTTTATCAATACAATAAATCAAACGGAAAAATAGAAGAAGAAAATCAAAAGAAGGTTTGAAACAATTTCGAGTCCATCTAAGATAACTTATAATAATTAATGAAATAATCATAGTTCTGAAAACTTTCTCTTACGTATTAAAAAATAAACCAAACCTTATATGGTATTTAACTCTTTGAGTGCTATGGGCGCACATATGCGTTCAGTGAAAGTCATTGATACAGACTATGGACGCAAATACGTGGTCAGCAGATGTTATCAGTATGGATTATGGACGCAAATACGCGCCTGGGAAAAATGATCAGTGTACTATGCAACACTCGGAAAAACCACATACTTCGCCAGTTAACATTTTTCAAAATTTTTCAAAAATGACGTAAATCGAACGTCATATTAATGTTTTATGTTAACTGAGTCGTCACTTACATTGTTAGTAACGATAAGAAACAAAATTTTCTTTCAGATGCAACTTCAGTTCATCTCTGATAACTCATTTCTTCTGTTAACACCGTACTACAATTATACTTCTTGCATTGGCATATTATTCTATTAAACTTAAAATCCAGGTAATTTCCATATTAATATTCGCCCATGTTTCATACTTAAAAACTGTATACCATACTGTGCAAAAAAGTATTCAGTCCCCAGCAATCATCCTAACGCCAGCCGCGTACCGTCCGTACGAACTGCATAGGCCATGAGTATTCAGCACTCTAAAGGTTAAATAAATTGAGAGATAATTTATTAATGATACACCAATCATAAAGTCTATTAAGATCCTCTTGCAAAAGATAAACACTATTGAGGGAGAAGAAACTGGGGGTCAGGGAGAGCTGTTTATACATTAAAAAAATTTTTAAATAATAGCAAACAGAAAGAATAAGAAGAAGAAGAAGAAGGTTTGGTAAATAATCGGTAAAGACCGTAACGATGGGTCCTTAAATTTTCACATATTTATGGGAACTTGACGATAAAGAAAAAAAATTAAAACAAAGTAAGAAAGAAGATTGGTCGAGTGTAAAGGGGTAAAGAGAGAGAGAGAGAGAGGAATAACTTCGCGAAAAATAAAGATGTACCAGCAGCCAACCATTTTTCCTTGTTAATTGAAGGAAGCAAACCCCCTTATACTTGGAAGATCACGATAAGCTTCGAGAGAAGACTATAAGTGAGCTCGCGCGCGCACAATCGGCTTCTTCTTCCTCGTTCACCTTCTTCTTCTTCTTATTCTCTCCTTCTTCTTCTTATTCTTGGTCATCCTTCCACCCATTTTACCTTGTACAGTCCGCTGCATCCTTTCTGGTTAACCATTTCTCTTCCTACCGCATATACAAATACACCCTCGCATTGTCGAGGATAATGACGAAAAAAAAAAACCTCATCCTCGACTTCAGATCGAAACAAAATTCTTCTTCTTTCCTCTTCTTCCCCCCCCCCCTCCCTCATCACCTTTCCAACGAATGAAGGAATGAATGAACGAAGAATATCGTTCTTCGTGTGAGAAAGAGACGAGATAGATTGGTAGATAACACTTTTGATATTTTTGATTATTATCTTCAACCTTTCTCTGGTCTCTGAGATATTTCTCCTCTTTTCCTCCTTATCTTCTTCTTCGTATCTTATTTTTTTTTAATATGGTAAAAATCTATTCCTCAATGATTTTTCTCATTGTATAGTTGAATAATAGAAACGTTAAGTTGTATTATTTTTTGCTATAAATCGATACGAAAAGTTTATATTTTGTTAGCTTCGAGTTTGAATTATGTTTGTCCGTCGTGACTAATATTAACACGAAGTCTTATATTTGAAAGGAGAAAAAGAGAGGAAGAAGTTAAACGAATATCGACTTTACTTCTAGAGAGTTTATAAATTTTATAAATGCTATGGGGTTGTGTAATATGGCTTCCCTTATATTTCATTTTTCATAATATATATTGTATATATCCATTTAGCTTTTGTATATTAAATTGTCTCTATTGAAAATACTTATTTACCAAGAGTATCATTAATTTATCTTTGGAACGAGCTTCTTGGTAATATTTATATCAAAGACAACAAATTATGATTTTTTTAAAATAATACTTGGGTATATTACCGAACAAAAGTTTTATTAGAATAGAAAAATGATATTTAAATAATAAAAAGAAAATTATATTCACGTGATAATGAAACAAATAATATTTAAAAATTATTTAAAAAAAATTGTTGTTTTGGGGAAACAATTGAATAAGTATATAAATAAGTACAAATATATAAATACTCGTAGGTTATATTAGGGACTCTAGGGACAGATGTTGAGAGTAAACTAAAGGG
The DNA here is from genome assembly GCA_023678845.1 of Mischocyttarus mexicanus. NCBI lineage: Eukaryota > Metazoa > Arthropoda > Insecta > Hymenoptera > Vespidae > Mischocyttarus > Mischocyttarus mexicanus. The sequence goes on along the minus strand of JACGTP010000006.1, from coordinate 993,412 downwards.
ACAACTCCTTTTGATCGATAGGTAAAGAGAAAAAGAAAAAAAAGAAAGAACCGAGATTCGTAAAGGGATCTTTGTACGCAGAAGGGCATATACCTTGCGGATTAAGGGATTGCCACATGCCGACACAAGTATCCCGTTGTCGGTCTTAACAAAAGCAACAGCTGTTTAATGATATTCGATTGTAAAGGTTTATCGATAACGAACCTAAACGAAGATTACCTTTTTTTTCTTCTTCTTTTTATCGATAAGAACTCTTATATTGTTTTATAACAACACCGTAATAAAAATATTTACTAAACGAAAGCAAAAAAAAAAAAAATAGACGAAAAAGGGTTGTAGATTGAAAATGAAGAAAGGGTGGGGAGAGAGGATTTTATTTTCTTCCATAAGCACCTCGTATTAATTATACCAACTTCTCGAACAAGAAGAAAATAAAAACAAAATAGACGGATGGGGGGGGGGAAGAAAATGGTACTCGTTGAAAATATAATAAATAAATAAATAAACAAAACAAAAATAAATTCATTTCCAAGTTCTCGTATTAATTATACTACACTCCTCGAAACAAATCTAATTTTTATATAAAACTAGGGTAAAAACTAGTAGGACGAATGAGAGTGTTGGAAGAAAAATAGATGAAAATAATTTTGTTAATATAGTATGTTCCTTAAATACGAGGCATGTATGAACGTACGAGTACGTAGAAACAAGTATACATAATCCAGTAAATACCAATGGGAATCGTTCCTGCTTCACATAATCGACTTAACCATAACGTACTTAACTTTTGTCGAGAATTCTGTCGACACAAGGGAGGAAGGGTCTTGGATTTCTGTTTTCCGTGACGTTTCCCATTCCGACAGGTTTTAATCCTCCTATCCCTTTTGAGGTGAATTAAAGCATACCACAAGGATGACTATACTAACGTTGATAGTTATTACTGTCACCCCTTACTTCTCTTTGACTAGACCCCGTTAACTATACTCCTTTTCGTTCTAACAGGGGGCTTCAAAAAATGCTCATTTTAATTTCCTCTAGAAACTTTCCAGACTGTACAAAATCCTACGTCTCTACGTTTATGTATTTTATGTGTGTTGAGTATGTATGTGTGTGTGTGTGTGTGGTGTGTGTTGGAGAAAAGCGAGTTCCGAGACAATTTTAGAGGCAAAGCTCCGATACCCTCCAAGCGTGGAATTATGCTAGCCCGTTTGAAACGACTATGGCATTCTTCGTCCGCGCGTGCGTATTAATTCCTTTAGGTAATAGCACCCAGGGTCCTGATTTAATCGAAGTCGCTAGAATTTCGCGTTATTACAGACTTCTCTCTCTCTCTCTCTCTCTCACACACTCTCTTTCTATTCAGCAAACACACGGCCATTTTAACTCAACTCAACTCGACTGAATTAAACTGAAATGAACTGAACTGAACTGAACAGAACAGAACAGAACAGAACAGAACAGAAGTGAACGGAACTGAACGCACGTGCGTCGGAATTACGTTCGTGTCGGGCAACCGAGACTTGCTGAGTAAGACCCCCTCAACTCGTTTCGTTTCAACCACACTACCTAAAATACCTAAACATATATGTATAAAATTATATAATAAATATAAAATAAAATATAAATATTACATTTTATAAAATAAATTTAATATATTAGGTTGGTGGAAAAAAATAACTGATTTTTTCCTATAATTCAATAAGAAAATATTGTAGTATAGTTTAGTATGTATAATATATTTAGTATATAGTATATATAGTTAGTATATTTATATGTATAGTATTACTATAGTATAGTATAGTATACATATGGTATAGTAATACTATATACTATAATACTAATAGTATACATATAGTAATACTAAATACTATAATACTAATAGTATACATATAGTAATACTATACACTAAATATACTAACTATATACTAGTATACTATACACTAAATATAGTATAGTATATATATAGTATAGTATATTTAGTGTATAGTATATATAATTAGTAGTATATAGTATATATAGTATATATAGTATATATAATTATGTACACGTGTACTTGTTTCCCGTACGATGATTGCACGCATGCACACGCGTAAAACAACGAATAGTCGCGTTGTACAAGTATACCTAAACGAAATCTTCATCATCATCATCATCATCATCTTCTTCTTTCTGTCATCTTAGAGACGCGGAGGAAGTTTTAAAAAAAAAAAATCGGTCGTCTCTGGGAAAATCCGGGTCATTTGATACCGTAAACGCTTGCATACGTTTCGTGCCTGTTGGTGGCACATGCTCCGTCGTTCTAGGACGAAGGATTTCCGCTCGTAACGACGTTTTTACTCCGGACCTATAATTTCGTTTAGGTTTGTCGTTCCGATTCCATTCCGGTCGTGTTAAATCGACAAAGAGAGAATGAGAGAAAGAGAGAGACGAATTTTACCTCAAAAAATTGGGGGAAAATCGTTTTATCAAATGCTACCGGATGGATGAATTTTCAAAACTGTATCAAATGGTTTTTTCTTTCGGTACATGGTTAAAAGTAACTGTGTTAACTAACCTAATATGTGCCTAATCTAATATTAGACCATGAAAATGGTCTAAGTCATACATTTCTTGTTTCGAGATATTTAATAAATTGCATTTGATTTTGTATTTGAATTCCATGTAATGTTGAAATTACAACCACTATCTAATGGTGTAGTACTAATTTTTGACGATATTGTAAACATTACATTGAATTAATTTAGTTTAAAATAATGTGTTGTGAAATAACTGATACACTTATTTTTTTTTTTAAATTTTGACTTAGACCACTTTCATAATTACGAGCACATATATAACTCTTAACACGTAGTGTTAAATTTCTCTCTTCTTCTTCTTCTTCTTGGTATTTTTCTTTTTTTTTTAGTGGGAAAGAGATGGAGGGGACATTAATTTGGTTAAAATATATGGCAGTCGTTGAGTAGTCGTCGCGTAACGTTTCCTTAACGCCCCAACGATCTCGCGTGAAATTCTCGCGTTATTCGAAACAGTGACGCGAATTTTTTTTTTGGGTAAGTTAGAGAAAAAGAGAGAAAGTATATGTGTGTATGTGTGTGTGAGAGAAAGAGAGAGACGTAAATCGACGAAAACGTTTCATCGAGAAATACGTTTGATTTTAATCTGATCTCACCTCGCTCATGTTGTCCGAGATATCGCGTAATTTTTTCTTCTTTATCGAGTTCCTCTTTCTCTCCCTTTCTCTTTCTTTCTCAAATACACACATTCTCTTTTTCTCTTTTATTTTCACACACACTTAAAAGAGATTTACAATCCAAGATCAATTTCGTTGAATATCGCGTGAATTCGAACGATCATATTTTGTAACGAGCGTTGTTATTAAATTAACACCACTAATATACGAATAAAATAAAATTATGAGAAAATAAACTAACAAATGTCATCTTAAAAATTCATTTAACACGATTCAGTAATATTATTATTTTCTTTTTCTTTTTTAATCGCTAAATATTAGAACTATTATATTTTCTATCAGTGAGTACTCGTTACGATGAGAAAGTTTCGTCATCATTGATTTATGATAGAGTAAGTGGTAGGAGAATAATTTATTGAACACGTCCCTGAGTCGACGTTCGTCCTTTCGTTACTCTCGTTACGCTAATCCTTGATTAATTTTACTTTGACGATGAGTATGAGAGAGAGAGAGAGAAATAGAAAGAGAGAGACATTTTCGACGAACTTTTCATTACCCATCTGACACATACATACAATCAAAGCTTTTCCATTATCCGAACTGAATCGTTGTAAGTAATTATAAGTAAGTATGATTTTGACAAGATCGATTTCGAAGATAATCATTTTCCTTTCTCTCTTTCTCTCTTTCTCTCATCCAGAACGGTTTAAAAAAAACTATGATACCGTGAGTTAGTTTTGTTTCTTATATTACAGTTTTTGATAACGAGTATTAAAAATCCTAAAACAAATATAATTGCTAACATTGTTCACGCGTATCAGTTTTAGTTAATGCACCAATTACAATACTAGTTTTAAATTACAACGAAGATAAGTTTCTGAAATAAAACTTTCGTGATTATTATTCAATTCATATTGAAAGGTACAATATTTCTGGTTAGAATAGAATACGTTTTTCCTAAATTCCATTTAATTTTACTTATACCAAGAATGGAATCTTAGGCTAGTTTCAAAATAGACGGCTTATATATTGGTATGGGGGTATGGTGTGGGGTATGGTGTGGGGTACGTAGGTGTTAGATGAAAGAACAAGGCTTCTTAAATTTGAAGAATATTTAACCTAGAAAGAAAGAAGGCGACGAAAAGATGTTAATCAAGGGTCGGTGATGGTGGTGGTGGTGGTGGTGGTGGTGAAACGTTCCGAATAATTATTTAGCGTACGAGCGCTAAGTTTTCCCAGCGACATGTCGGTACACCTTAACGATCGTATTATGCTAATGCGTTAAAACGGTGCCGAGATCGTCGAGAGGCTGTCGCCACCACCTCTATCCTATACTCTAACACATACACACACACACATATATATATTTACACTCAAACAGATACATACTAACACCCAAAAACGTCTTTGGCGTTCTTTCTTAGCCGATGAATACGTAATAACATTTATGTCCTATAAAATGTTTCCTTGAATTTTGTTACATGCTACGTGAAAGACATCTGAAAAGAAAAAAAAAAGAAAATAAATAAGAAACATAAAGAAAGAGAATTAAATATTCGCGAGATTTCCATTCTCACACTTTCCACTCTCTTGTCCGTTTATATAAAATTTACGTTTAATCGTTCACGATTGAAATAAATAAAACCGATACTCTAACCAACCATTTCAAAATTGTACCTACTTGGATAAATATTTGTTCTTTCTTTCTTTCTAATTTCGATTTATTTTATTAATACTTCGTTAAATAAATTAACCCATATTTTAAAGTCGAACGAGATGGTTGGACAGTTTTATAAGGAAAGATATTGCCGTCAAAAGGTTAACGTTGTAATATTTTATTATTAAGTACCATTCTGACAAAATTAAATATTCTCTAACCAAATAATTTTCTTCTACTTTTATCTACACAACGTAACATTTTATAAACGATCTTCTTATTTTAATGAATAAATACCAATTCTTGTACAGTGAAAACAAAAAAACGAAAGAAAGAAAGAAAACACGGAAGGGTTCGCGGATTTAGTTGGTAACTGATGAAAAGAAGAGGAAGAAGCCAAGTCAAAACTACCGGTGGCGGACCCTCATAATCCCCACCGAAGGATTTTCTCATCGTCTCGTCATTTCGTGGCTAGCGAGAAAGATATATAGAAGTGAGCAAGAGAAATGAATGAGTGAGATAGAGAAAAAGGGAGAAGTAGGAAGAGGTGAAAGAGGTGGAAGAGGGAAAGAGGAATGAGAGAACACAAAGCTACGGGGAATGAAACGAAACAAGGAGAGAACCGAGTAGAATAGTAGAGAGACGATGTTGAGAAAGCAACAGAGACACTGTATACACGTATGGACCATATGACTGAGACTGTGTACGACTGAGAGAGAGAGAAAGAGAGAGAGAGAGATAGGAGATCTAAAATGTGAAAAGAAAGAGAAGATACGTGGATTCTACACACATCGGGTCTGACGTTACGACGTTACGTATGAAGCCAATTAAGCAAAGGCCGCTTTATATCTGCTCGTCTTCCACCGTGCACGGCTCTACATTTTGAGGATTTTAATTAAACAAAATGAAACCACACGAGGAAAAGGGACGACGACCAGAAGCATCGAGAGAGAGAGAGAGAGAGGGAAAGAGAAACAGAGCAACGTACGGACGTGCCACATACCTTCGAGGTTGCCCGCTTTCTGTTTTACCTTTCTGGATGGTTTTAGGTTTGGTCTTTAGACTCTGTGCCCAACTATGCGATACCCTAATACAACTAAATACAAGAAATTGTATAATAAAATAAGTAAATTTTAGAAACAATGTTTACTCTATTTTTCTCTTACACTTTTTGTTTTAACCTTTTTGTAGGGTTTGCATCTGAAGTACGAGAAGTAAGAGAAGATGCTAAGGTTTGGTTTTGAGTCTGAACCTAACAATGGGATACTTGATAAATAATAATAAATTTATAAATATATCTTTCAATTAATATTCTTATTTTGGTGATATAATCCTTCCGAGTTAAATTTCGTTAATTAACGGTGTTAGTATTTTAAATATGCATACACGGTGAATTTCATTTGAAGTCCCTACTTTATTCAGGGAGGTCTCAGTTATCGGTGTTAAAAACCGATACAGAATATAAATATTGTTAGGAAACTAAATATCCATTTCACTTAAAGATGACGAGAAATTAACAACGAAAAGATATTTTTTATTATTTTTTTTTTATTTAATTGCAAGTTAAAAACCAAGCAACAATAGCAGCAGCAGCAGCAGCAGATCGTTTGTCAAATAAGAAAGTGTGGGTGACAGGGATGTGAAAGGTGTAAGGAAAAGGGGTATCCCTAATCAGACTTTACCAACTCGTTTTCATATAACTCAAATTCAACATGCTCAACATATTCAATTTCATACGACACTAAATAAATCTTTCGATTGTATAATTTTTGTATTTCGTCATAGTGGTTATGGTTGTGGTTCAGTTAAAGATTTCCAAATCTCATCCCCACTCCTAATCAGACTTTTTCATCTCGGTTTTTCTTTGTAAAAGTATAAAAAGGAATCATTCAAAGTTAAAACCGGTGCTAACTTTCTAACGACCAAAATTTCCTTCTCGACGATTTCGAAGTAACAGCCTTTACCAATGAATGTAGAAGGGGGGGGGACCTTTTAAAAAACTTTTCAATTGGTAAAACGTACAAACAAAAAGAAGAAAAAGAAAAAAAGAAGAAGGAAGGGTTTCTCCGGTTTTTATTCGAATTGAAATCCGAAAACCGTGATAAAGTTTATTGGTTGGAAATCGTCTAACAGACAAAACGGACACGCTCGTTAATATTTCCTCAAAGAATTCAAACCCTGGACTTTTCTGGGTCCACACAAATTCAACAAAAAAAGAAAACACACATATACACACACGTATACATTCACAGACAGTACTCACGCATAAATAATACTATTGCTTTAGTTTGACGTAAGAGAAAAAGAGAGGGTTGAATGCAAGATTCAATGATACAAGCTATTGTTGGTTGTAGGTGGTCCCTTCGCAGGGAACCTTACGTAGAAAACCTTACGAAGGGTTACAAGAAATCAACAGTATTCTTATTCCCTTGTAACTCTTTACGTGTCTCCTTTACGATCTCATGCAAAGCAAACTATGAAAAAGCTCCTACTCCTTGGAAAGGCCTCTTCTTCTTTTACTTCTTTTCCTTCTTCTTTATCTTCTTTTTCTTCATTCAGATGAAAGAAGTAAAAAATGGGTAGGAAAAGGAATCGTAAAGCATGCTACTCCGTTTCGCGAAAGCATCTTCAACATCTTTCCTAGTTTTGTCTCATTCTTTCCTTTTTTTCTACCAAAGAAAAGGGAAAAAGCTTTACAATTGTGTACGATGTGAGGGATGAGGGATGGGTTGGGGAATGGTCGTGTTCGCGTTTAACGTCCCCCAGACTTTGAGAGAAGGGGTACATTATTTATTAAAGTATCCATTCTTTTTTTTATCGTCGATAGTTTCTCTTTTTCTCGTGTTTTCCCCTTTAGTCTTTGAAGAAGAAAATACACTGAGAGATCGGTCCTGAAAACTAGAGAGTTAGGGGGAAAAAAAGTAGAAAGAGAAGAGAGAAAGAAGATAGTTCGAGATGGACCTTGGAGAGGAGTGTAGGCGAACGACGACGAAAAGCAAAAGAAGAAGAAGAAGAAGTAGAAAGAGGAGGTGAGGGGGAGAAGATTCGGCAGCTGCATAAAAGAAGAAGGAAAGAGGGAAAAAGAATAGGGAAAGATACGGAAGTGAAAAAAGAAGGGGGGTTAGGTTAGCTAAAGTTGATAGGGATGAGGGGTAAGGGGGGTGGGTTGGGATGGGCTGAAGAAGTAGACGAGTAGGAAAAATAAAAGAGAAAAAAAAGAATGGAAGGAAAAGGGAAGAAGAAAACGTACGTACTGTGCTCAGATAAGGATCTTATTGTCGTGGCAGCACCGTGAAGGACTCGGCCATGAGAGAGAGAGAGAAAGAGAGAGAAAGAGAGAGAGAGAGAGAAATTCACATCGAGCAAATTGCAACTCTGTCGAAAGTATCAGGTCGAACGGATCGTGAGCGGATAGTAGCCAAGCGAATACGAGTCCTTGGAGAAAGAAGAATGCACTCGCGACAGGATCGTTAAGGGCCCTGGTTACCTAGTCCCACCACTACTAAACCAAACCACTTTGGTATAGGGCACCCCTTACATCTTCCTACGGTCCTATATACCCCTACTACCAAAGATAAGATCTCTCTCTCTCTCTCTCTCTCACTCTCTCATTGGTATACTGGTCTTATATATTTGTGTATATATGTGTATGTATGTTGTGTTGTGTGGTACATACTATCTCTGTACACGTCTATCTAAAATCTTTTCTTTCATTTCTTTTATTCCTTCCGAGCTCATGCATCTCTCTCTTTCTCTTTTTCATTTCTATCTTCTTCTTCTTCCGTTATTCTCATTCCATTTCTTTCAGAGCAAATTGTCATCCGATGCCCTGAGAATTCGATTTTCGTAGACGAATTTTGTGGTGTGACGAGGGTTTAAACCAAAAGGGCATTCCCTCCCTCCCTCCCTCCCTCCACCTTAGTCTTCCCCCTTCTTATTTTCTTCATCTTCATCTTCTTATTTCTTTTACTCGACGGACGGCAAGCCTACAATATTGTGAAACGTCCTGTATCCAACGTGCATCAAGAGATCAAATCTTGCGACAGTATGTATATATATATAGATATATAATACTGTATGGTTACTATACTAGGAGAGGATCGTCAGCTGGAAATTGGAAAACAGGTACAAGAGGGTCCAAAGGAATCTCTTTCGATACTATTCTTCTTATTCTTCAGTTATCCCTGTTTCGATGAAGAGAGGAAGAATAACGCATATATAGAAATAGATAAGATCTATGTAGATATATCTTCTCTTACCGATCTATTTCGAATATACATTGTACGAAAAAGACAACAGAAGAGTAAGGGGGAAAATGTACAAATTTTTCTTTCCGGGTATATATTTCTTTTACTATTCTATTTCCTGTGTTTTAAGGTTGTATTAGACATTGCATGACGTACAATCAAAAACGATCTAAGGTACTTCAATTAGCGTTTCAAACTACTTCAACTTTTACAATCCACTTTAATAGTTTATAATACAATTATTTATTGTCGCTCTGAAAGATGACATAAGTGAAAGCCATTATAATGGCGCGTATCTAAAAGAGGTTCATTTCTAATTGCGAGAGGATTCCATATTGGAGAAATCTTTGCACGATACACATAATTATTTCAAAATTTTTTTTTATCTAAATGCAATATAGTTCATTTTATGTGTGTGTGTAAGAAAGAAAGAGGAAAAATGAATAAAGAAAGATAGAAAATAGTTTGAAGTTAAATTTCCTGAATCGAGAAGGGGATACGAGAGTGTATCGTTTCGAAAAGGACTTTATTAAAATCCTCGAAGAAGAAAGAAAGAAAGAGAGAGTGGTGATAGAGTGAAAGAGGGGTGAGGGTGGGGGGGGGGGGGAAAAAGGAAGGAAAATTATATAGGAAGGATAATTGAAGGGGCAGGTGGACGAAAGTGTTACGACTGGTAAGAAATGCGAGAGAAGTGGGGAGGAAAAGTTAGAGTTGGGGTTGGGTTGAGTTGGATTGGATTCAAGGGAGTGGGGGAAGTTGAACGGGGGTGATCGGGATTTCTTCTTCTTTACCCCACACTTCTCCTCGTAGTTTAGCAACTTTTTCTTTCGACTTTGGTCGAAGAAAGTTTGCGGGGAATCTGTGCGAGTGAAACGCGAGCGGAGATATTGTCCTGGCACGCTCTATTGAAATCTTTCCATTTTCTGCTAAAAGAAGGTGGGAAAAAAGGTGGAAAAGGAACGGGTGGAAGAAACTACAACGATGACGACGACACGCTTTTCTATTTCGTTTCTAAGCGAGTTTATCTCCTTACCATCGCTAGTCCCTTCTAATCGAATTTTTCTTCTCATTTCTTTTCTATCCTAACTACATACAGATATTACTTTTCAACCCTACCTTCCCTCTACACACTGTATTTATTATTATTTTTTTTAACTTGAATTTATTGAGGAGAGATTGTTTTATAGAATAATCCCGTAACACCAAGGTTGTAGACCTTTGTTCAAACTTTTAATCAAATTTTATTGTACAATCTTTTTTGTCTTCATTCAGTATTTCATAATACTTGGCTATGCGTTTGTTTAAATATTATTTTCTTTTTAGGATGAATTACAAATTTTACGAGTGTTTAATTTATACGCGATTGGATTAAACAAATTAGATTTGTACGATCGTAGAAATTATTTTGTTTTAAGTCAAACTAATTGTTATTTTTTGGTGTAGGTTTAATCAATCATTTTTATTTTATTTCAATGATTTCAACGATTAGAATAAGATCGAGGGTATGGGTAATTATGTTTTATAACACGGCAATATTTTGAATCTAAATGGAATGATAAAATTCTGAATTATATAAATTATTTTTTTGAATAAGCATCATAATACCCTTTGTTGGTGAAATATAAATAAAATGTTATTAGTTTAAAAGTTGGTAATAAAATATTTTTAAATGTATACGTATGCATAATGTAATAAAAAACATTTGAAAGTAAAAATATAGTGCAGTAGGTTGGTCCTGGTTAATGCATAAAAGCGAAATCAAGTGGCAGGTTGAACGCCGATGGCGATTTGGCCTAGTTGCAATAACGTTTTTCGTTATATATATACACACATAGAATAACCATGACCAATATATATACTTCTTCTGTAGTATAGTACACGCGTGAACGAATAACAAATGCCACCGAAAAGCAACCCCAAGTTATAGATATATCACATTTCAATTTACTTTTTAATCGTGCTACCGATTGAATTTTCATCGAGTCGTCGGAAAAAAATGAAAAAAAAAAGAAAGAAGAAGAAGAAAAAATAAGTGAAAATAAAAATACACACACGTAAACGAGTAGCATCATTGACCGGTGTTAATTAGAAACACTCGATTTAATTAACAAAAATGAACAACGTGCATGTGGTGGTAGAGGAGGAAGGAGAAGATTGAATGGAACGATGAAACCAAAAGATTGACCAAATAATAAAGAAACAATTTTATTTTCTCGATTGGAATTTAATTTAAGTGGGTGTTTGATAAAATAAATATGAATTTTTGCTTGATTTGTAGTAATAACAAAAAACAGGATAAATGTTTATATTATTATTAATAAAATATACTAATTGATTTAATTAACAAACACCTTTTTAATTGTTGAATGAAATGTTGAATATCGAATATTTCTTGGGAAACAGAACAAAAAGATAGTCTGCGTTGTTTTAGAGTTAAGTACATTTAGGTTATTGTAATTTAGAGTAAAATCAGCTGGTATACGGTTATAGTTGAAACGCATTACACGAGTTGTAACAACGTACGAAAGGAAAGTAATCGATGCATTTGGTGTCGAGTTACGAAGTCAGCTCATATATCTTTCGAATAAATCGTGTACTCTTCGCCACCGGGCCCATTCTTTATAGTTTATCGCTATGACGAATTAGAGTCGTTAGAAGGAAAAAAGAAAAAAGAAACAAGATAAAAAAGTAGACAAAAATGGATGTAGTGTAAATTACAGAATCCTATCTGCGGATATTGGACCTGGTATCAGCTTGATAAAAAAAAATATATAAATTAGATTTGTTTTAATCCAAAATTCATTTGACCATAACTAAATCATTAGTATTATCTTAGCACTTCATTTATGGTAGATTTCTTATTTTAGTCAAATGATTGGGGTTAACCAAAAGTATTCGAATAAAGTTTTAAACGTTCAACCCTGCATAACAAACGAACGAACCAAAGAAAAAAAAGGGTTTTGGTAAAAAAAGAATAAAATTTTTATCTGTGTATGTGTGTATAAAAAAAAGAGAGAGAGAAAGATGGAAAAGTCGATTGCACACTACGAGGAGTAAGTACATACGAAATTTTTCTAGTGGACGGAAATCGTGCTACCGCTCACGGCGTTCTTTCTATCCTCGTTAACCTTGCAATCTCGGATACTTACTGCTCTCATTATCCTGATTCTACGAGATTCGCGTGCCCATGAAACTCTAACCGTTTCATTTTTACGATCGCGAGAGTTAGTAACGAAACTTTTCCAAACCCATGAAAAAAAAAAAATACAAAGAAAGAATATTTTCCATCTTCGTCACACTTTACTTTTTAGCAATTTTTTTTTGACGATTAATAAAAAGATAAAACTTTGAACTTTTTAGGACATATTTATGAATATTTCAATTACGTGTAAAAAAAATTTTTAGACATTAATCTCCATAAGAAGACGAGTTGTACACCACTGCGAAGATGGCCTATCTTGAAAAGAAAGATCGTTGAGTGTCCTAAATGATTCCGACTGATTTGGTTTATCTGAAATCGAAAAAATCATTTCTCGTTTCCGAGATTTTCTCAAATTACTAAATCTTTCTGGGTTGTCTCTCTCATCTTTCGTTCATTAAAAAAAAATAGATTCTTCTACTGTTATTCTAGACGAAAAAAAAAATCTGCTCGTTAACCATCTGATTTTTATTTTCCTCCCTTATTAAACGTAGACTACTTTTTTCCTTCTATTATTTTATTCTACCCTTGTTCCATTCATCGGGAATGATCGAATGGAAATTATGAATATTTTTTTCTTTCTTTTTTTTTTTTGTTAAAATGTACAAGAGCTCGTACGTTACATGGTTAGCTTTTATCGACGTTTCGCACATCTGCCACTTTTCCATGCTAACGTAGCTAAAAATTTATATACATATGTATATATATATGTATGTATGTGTATATATGTCTACACAGGTGGCAAGAGTGAAAATAGGACGACTGCATGTAACGTTTTGAAATAAAACCGGGTGAAACGATCGCAGTTTAACAAGGCGTGAAACTTTTATCGTCTTGTTTCACAGAAACCTCGATATTTATTCGTACAATAGTTTAATTGGTCGATTTAAGGGACCCTCGTTAACACCCTACTTTGTTTGACTGAAGAAAATTAAGTATATTCAATACGATAAATATTGTTTCTTCTACTACAACTATCTCTACATTCAACAAAATCAACTCCCTTTATTTTACCTTTAATCGTTCTATCCATACACACACATACACACATACACACACACATACACAAACATATATGTCCCATGCGGATACGGATATCGCTTAATTGCGAGAACGTTTCTTCCGCACGTGACCATCGTCCTGTAACCGAAGGTGTATACTAATTAAGACCATGTACAAATACACACACACACATATACTTATTATATACATATATCTCAATACACTTATATTACCTACTAAAAGTTTCATATTTTTACGTAAATTCAGAGAAATAAAAATATAAATGATTTAAAGTAACCAAGGTAAATTCATTTAATCAATAAAGCACTTAGTAGATTTAATATTCTTTTTAATCAACAAATTGCAACCACGTACGAGAATAAGATACGAGAAGAAATAATTATTAATGTATTAGGTTGTGAAGTATCGAAATAGAGAACATTTCAATTCAATTGTGTGCATTTTTTACTTCATTTCATATTTGACAGTCTAATTATTTACGAATCTAATTATGAATGTAAGAAAATATAATAGTGATAACTCTACAAAGATGTGATTGAATAGTTAATATTTAAAATAATAATAATAATAATAATGATAGATCATTAAATTGATTGGTGTATTTGATTTTTTAAAAGGAAAACAAGAGCTTAACGAATCTAAGCTTTTGACCGGTAGTGTATAAATGTATCTATCCTGTATTATATACATGTATAGAGGTACATATATATATATATGTATGTACAATATATCTTGGTATCCGAAGCGTAACAGTCGAGTAAAACTGGTTCCATGGAATCAATGGGGCTCTCGGTATCTGATCCACGGCACCTAGTATGTGTCACCTACTGTACAGATAACCACATTAATGGTGTCCCACGGAATGTGACCCACTGTGATTTACGGGAAACCGAGGGACCGGATTTCTTTTTGCTCGGACACTCGCCGACCCGTAACCAGAACGAGATACAGAAGGAGAGAGAGAGAGGGAAAGATATATAGGGACAAAGGGTGAAAGAGAAAGGAAGAAATAAAGAAAGATAAAAAAAAAAGGAATAAAGAAAGAAAGGGACATTTTCGTTGAAAATTAACTCGATCGAGTGGCAGATAGGAAGAAGAATGTATCGTCTCTTTCTGATTCTAACCTTTTCCACGCTATTTCTTCTTTTCCCGTACCAAGTATATTCCCCTAACGATTAATTAAAAGTAATAACCTCCGGGAGGATTGTTATTTCTTTTTTTAATTTTCTTCTCCTCCATGAAACATCTATTTCCATTCGGACGGGTGTATAAAATAAATCTAGGTAAGGTTCATGTATTGGTAACTGTTCGTAAAGTAATATGGTTTTTATATTTTTTTCTGTCCATGATAAAAATTGCGTTTGGAAATGATCAAGCTAAGAATGAAATGAATTAAGTTGAATTAATTACAGGGATTTATCCAATCTGTGACCAAAGGTTACTAAATTTATGAGATTACAATACAAAATTAATTTGAATATGTTATAATGAATATATGTGTGGCACAAAACAACTCATCTCTTCTTGTGACGAGAAATATCGAAAAAGAGAGACACACAGACAAAATTGAACATAATTGTATACAATTAAGTGGTACTTGCAGTCGAAGTCGAATGATGAAAAGGGTGCGACTAAAGTACTCGGATAATAGGACGATTAATTTTCTTTATAGACTTAGAATGATATTTCTATAAGATGATGACCTACGTTTAAAGTACATATACACGTACTCGGTGTGTTTTATATATGAATTCTTATGAAATGAATTCTGCGGGTGCAATAAGAATTTAACGCGAGTTTGGCCCCTATGTAATAAGTCTTTTTATCTTTTGGCAAGAGAACTTTATTGCGACATTAAAATAGTGCGACTATTTAAAGGAGATGTCAAGGCGTCGTATTTCTCCATAAAGATAACGAATGCAGTTAACCGGTTCCTATACTTTTTTAAATATTATACAATGTTATTACTTCTATATATACATCTGTCTATCTGTGTTTTCAATATCGATAAATTTTACTAATAATAAGATCTTCCGGTTACTTGATTGATTTCTTTCTTTCTCTTCTTCTTCTTTTTCTTCTTCTTCTTTTAATTAAATGATTTCGAGAAACTTACGAATCGAACTATTTCCAGGATTCGTCGTCCCACGTAAAGAAGATAAAAAAAAAGGGAATTCATTATTTCTATCGCGTTTCACTCGAATCGTACGATTAAATTAAACGAGAATAAAAAAAAACATATTAAGTGAAATAATGAATGAAGTTTATTATTCATTACTGATAGATAAGTATGATATTTTTAAATCATCCATGCAATTTTTTTTTTTTTTACAAAAAATCTATATAGATTAAACATTGATTAAAATAAATAAAGATATAGATTTTTTTTCACAAATGTTCTTTTTTCTATTCTTTTAGTTTTTCTTTCCCTCAGTGGTAAATTAAACGTCAACATTATTCTTTCTCCATTCGGGATTTGTTTCTCATCGTTAGTAAAATTAATTCCATTTCTCCTACGATTAATTAATACAATCGAAGAAAATAAAACTGATAATCGTATTCGATGATAATTAAATCATCTGTAAAAAGATATACTTTAAATGTTATATATTATGATCAAGTTAATATTATACCTGAGCAAAGATTTAATCATCCGTCCACGTATTGCGATACGAATTCTAACTACGAATTAATTATTCCAATAAATAATACGACCGTGACATAATTGGACGGAAAAAAAAGGAAACGAAACGAAAAGAAGGGAAAAATTAATGGATGAAAAATGTACTATTAGGAGTACAAAAAGAAACGTTTCAAGAGAGAGAGTGAGAGAGAGTTGAAAGAAATGACATAAGCCGACGAAATGACGAGAATTCGCGATGCAAAGGATTAAAGCTTTTCGCGCTTTTCTTAGATTTGGGACGAGAACGAGACTTTTTAACATCAACGCGAACGTACAAACGTTGACCCAAATAAATTCTTCTAACGGATAAAAAAAAAAATTAAAACGAGAGAAAGAGAAGGAGAGAGAGAGAGAGAGAGAGAGAGAGAGAGAAATGTGCGAGGATACGCTCTTTGTCAGGATAAAAAGAAAAAGAGAAAAAAATAGTAGTATGTGTGTGTTTGTGTGTGTGTGTGAACGTGTGTCGGGCTCGCGTTTGAAGCCTCGAGTGCTAAAAAAACACCGACTCCAGGTTTTCTCTTCCTCACCCCCAACCATCCCTGACCACCACCAAACTTTCAACTCTTTTCCCTACATTCCTCAACCCTCCCCTTTTCTTACAATCCACGTATCACAGTTTCCCGACAAAGTATCCTAACTTATTTCTTATTTTCTTAACACCACCGAGTATCAAAATTAAACCCCACTCGATTATTCAAATAACGAAAAACCTTCGTCATCGTAATAGAAACGAATCTTTTCTACAAAAATAATTCTGTTCCTTCTAAGAAAATCATTTCGATATAAAAGAAAATAAAAACTTCTTGTGAAAAAATATGAATGAAATAAAACTGGAGTACGCGTTAGGTGTGTTTAGGACGATGCTAGATAAAATGACTTTGATTTCTTCCAGTAAATTTATCCTTCAGACCTTTTTCCCTTTTCATCTTTTTCTTCTGTAAAGGAAAAGAAAAAACAGAAAGAGAGAAGATACCGTGCCATTTTCTTTCTATATTCCCGTGTATCACGTTTTACGCGTCGATGATATGCATGGACATTGGGACCGTTTTCAAGTATGCATGTACACTACATTCTCTCTCTCTCTCTCTCTCACACACACACATACACATACAAATACACTCTCATAAAAAGATGAAGATTATTACGTAGGGTGCATAGGTCCAGGAGAATCGAAAAGAGTGACCGGAAAGAGAAAAGAGAAAAATATGAGGAGGAATACAGGGAGTGTGCTGATGGTGAGGTGGAGGAGGAGGGAGTTAAGGGGAGGGGAGGGGGATGGTAGAAATGGTAAGCGAGAGGAAACGTTACCATTCACCCATGTGATTCGCGTTATTCCTCTTTGATATCATTCCGCATTCATAGGAGCCGTTCGAGACGAAGATAAATCGAAGTCTTTCAAAGAAAATCGTAGCCTTTCCCTTTCTCCCCGTACATCTCTCCATCCCATCCTCCCATCTCCCACTTCTCTCTTCTGGTTCTCTTCTCTTCTTCCTTGGGGGATACTCCTTTTCAATTTTATCTTTCCTGGGAAAGTCACGGACGCGTTCGTCCCGTACGATCGAGCTATCTTCTCTTCCTTCATTCTATCTCTTTCTATCTTATATTTATTTAATCTATCTATCTTGTTCTCTCTCGTTTCATCTTTTTCCAACGTTATAGAACGTTACTAATGAAGGAAACCTCGTTAGCGGGTTTTTATCACATTTCTGATAAAACCTGTGTGTGCGTGCCCTTTCGGTAATAGAGTTCACTGAGGAACTGAGCAATAGCTATGATGAACATAAATTACGTTTACGCGTTTATAAGTGTCCCCTCCCAACCCCGACCATATGTATGTGTGAGTGTAGATAGATGAAAGAAATTATCGAGACGAGTATGTGTAAGTTATTGCGTATGATATTAATACTCTTAGACATATTTATTTAACTTACTTATTTATTCACTCACTCACTCATTTAGAAAGATTTCTATGAACGTCTTTCGTGTCTGCTCGGTATGAAAGAGAGAGAGAAAGTGTAGATAAAGTTTTTTCGTTAAATGGATTAAGGGAGGAGTATCGGTGAAAAAGTGTGAGGGGTTAGCAGATGATAAGCGAAACGAACGAAATAACTAACTTTCTTTCGTATCCAACTTCAAAAATATATACGACACGATTAACGATTATGTTTATTTTTTATTTTTCCTAGATTTAAATAAATATTTATCATATCTCGTTAATAATAATAATAATAATAATAATAATATTAGATGGGTAGAATTTTATTTGAATTTTTATCCAACCTAGTCACTCAAGTATGTGTGTATTTTGTGTTTTTTAATTTTATAAACGAATCGTATATTTGAATAACTAATAATTAAGAAATCAATACATATATACATGTAAATATTACTAACTTCATAAATTCTACGAATGGTTCTTCTCTAAAATAAATTTTCAATCGAAACTCATTATCGATTAAATACTCCCTAATAAATAATTCGCCAGAATGAAGGGAAAATTAATAAAAAAAAAAAAAAAAAGATAGATACTCGAGTATCTTTCTGCCTGCGCCGTGTTAGGAGAACGTTAAAAGAGAAAAAAAAAGAAAAAAAAATTGGTATTCGCGCGATAAACTTCAAACATAATTAGCATAATTTGATTTGGAACTCTAAGAATATTGTACGAGATATAAACAACTTTTCAACTGATGCACGCACTATACATATAAATAGATATTTACGAATACGACATTTTATCGTACGATTATCATAATTGAAAAAAAAAAAAAGATATTAAAAAGATTGGAAGAAAAGATTGTATAGATAAAAGATGTAGATAAAAGAAACACGAGAGATACTGGATGAATTTAAATAATCGAAAATAAAATAAGAGAAGAGATGGGAAGGAAAGAAATGAAAGAAAATAAAAATTAAAAATTAAAAATACACCATACGCATACATACACAGACGTTTATGTACACATTGGTGGAAGGGGAGGGGAAGAGAGGGGAGGGTAGTGGATACTATGGCATAAGTTAAAAGATAAAAGAGAAAATAGTTAGGCGTGCATATTAAAGTCAAGGCTCGTGCGTGGTAGTCATTCGAATACAGAAGAAAATAACGCTTTAATACGGTTGAATCGATCGTAAGGAAGTCCATTGTTCCCGTGCATAACGCAAAGAAGAAGAAGAAGAAGAAGAGGAAAAGAAGAACGGTGAACGGGAGGTTCTTCCACCATGCATGGAGGTTGCACGAGTCCACCGTTTATGGGTGTGGGTGGGCAGAAACGAAAGACCGGACATATTCTCGAAAAGATTTTTAAAGGGTCGGCGAGGAGAGAACTTATGCGAGCGAATGAACGAACGAGTGAGAGGCCTTTCTACAACTTGTTTGAAGAAAAACTCGCTCGTCTTCTTCTTCTTCTTCTTCTTCTTCTTCTTCTTCTTCTTCTTCTTCTAAAGTTAAAATATCCTGCAAGGAATTTTAGATACTCTTTTAGGAACATTTTATTCTTGACTATGTTAGACACCGACAGTAGAATATTTTTCAATTACTCTATTAGAATTCTGTGATAGGAATTATTTTTGTATGGAAAAATTGATTAGGTTTTTAGGTCTCGTTAGATTGGTTAAGTTTATTAATATTTTATAATCAACGTTTATAAATACTGTATCTTTTAATAAATTAAATAATAAAGTTTATATTTTCTTTTTTGAGAGAGAATAATTAGCAAGTTTATTTTTAGGGAAAGAATGTTAATAAAATGTAGAATACTTGAAATTTCTAAAAAAAAAAAAATAAAAATCGATTATTACGTATGACATTTTTTCTCCTTTAAGAAATGTATTGAAAAATTTTCTATCGGAAAAATCTACGAAGGTATGAATGATGCAAAAGTCATGTTAACATGTAAAATACGTTTACCATGACGATACATAAGCATTTTCTCGTATTCTCCGTAGAAGATTATTCTATCGAAAGGTAAAGACTATTTTTTTCTCTCTCTCCCGCTCTCCCACTCTCAAAGAAGGCAAATATATACAAAAGGAAAAAAAGAAAATAATAAAAAAAGGAGAAAGAGAATATCGTGGGGGGGAAATGCTTGACAATATACTAACGGCAAGCCGTATTTCATCGGTCACGTCGCGATAATTGGATTTAGTAGAAGCAGCAACAGCAACAGCAACAGCAACAGCAACAGCAACAGCAGCAACCAGCACCACAACCGCGACCGTAGAGAACTCTTTGAAATATTTTTTAAGCTTATATAGTCTCTAGAGGAATAATAAATACTTACAGGTATTTTCATTATCGAAACCATCCTTGACGGCTCTTTTCCCGTCGAGGTAGTAAACCGTCATCCCAAAACGAGCCTAAGTGATTTACGATTTGAACTCGTCCCAATGTATCCCTAAATTGTTTATCATTATTTCTTCCAAAATTTCTCATCCACCCTCATCCTTCAACAATTATGTTTCTTTTTTACCCAATTATCTTTCATTCTAATTTCATTTGGAAGAAACTATTAATATTACTGTTTCGTTAAAAGTAAACCTTTAAAACAAATACGAACGTTTTGTAGTTAAAAGAATGAATGAGTGAATAAAGATGAATCATTATTTCATCTAATATATATGTGTGTACATACGTGTTCTAATATATATATGTATATGTGTATATGTAATATATATATATATATATATGTGTGTGTGTGTGTGTGTGTGTGTGTGTGTGTATGTATGTGTGTGTTATATATCGTTCGCATCTCGCCACGCCTAACTCATTCTCCTTGAAAAACCCCTGTCATTTCTGTCGGTCGTTTCGAATCATCTACTCCCACCACCACCACCACACCCCTTCTTCTTCTTCTTCTTCTTCTTCCTCATCTTCTTCTTCTTTTTATTTTTATTTTTCTTTACCCCCTCCTCACTCTTCTCTCCTTCTTTCTATTACTAATCCCATAGACCCTTATGCACCGCAGAAAGAGCTACCGCTTCGATCTTTTCGTTTCTTTCTCCACCCACTCCGACCCCGTGTTTCTAATTACGAGCCCGCCACATTTTTCTTTAACCTAGGGAAAGAATCGTTATGTGTTCTTTGGTCAGACTCCTGCTGCTTTTGCTGCAGTTGCTGTTACAGTGACTGGTGGTTGTGTTGAACAACCAGCCCCCATAGAACGCGACTTTTCTAACTTCAAACAAAAATTACGCTAAGCAGTCTAGCCACTTTTTCAGAAACGTTTCTGCTTCTTCTTCTTCTTCTCTCTTTTTCTCTCTTTTTCTCTCTGTTTATGCGAACTATTTTTTTCTATTCCCCATTCAAAGAAAATTCCTTTCATTCACTACTCCGTCGACTTCCCTCAATGCTATTTTCCTGCAACTTTTCTTTTTCTTTTCTCTCTTTCCTTCTGTTTTGTTACTTTTTCCCACCCACCACCTCTAACTCCTATCTTTCTCCCTTTCCAGGATTTCGTGTTTTCATTTCATTTTTAATTCTACCATATTTTGCTACTCTTTTCCTTATTCAAAGATACTTTTACCATTTTAAAGTTTTTACACACCGATGATCGATAATTTTATTCCACTTTTATTATATTTATCCCCAGGATAGGATACTGGAAAAGAGTCTTTTAGTTTTGTTTATTTTCTTTTTCTTCTTCTTCTTCTTCTTCTTTTTGTCAAGCTCTCACAAAACTCGCGTGCGGACGTATTGGAGTATCTGTTTTGGTGATTTATATATTAAAATATTATGAATATTTATATACACATAAACATATATATAAAGTATTTGTCAGTGTTAGTATGGGTAAATTTATCCTCAGATTATTATCCTTTTAGCTCTATTAAAAGTACTTTTTAATCAACCGACTCGACTGATTTTCATAAACTTTAACGTTTCGTTACTTCTTCTTACTTCATTTTCCCCCATTTATTTTCTCCTCTTCATTGGGACAGAGATTTTCACAGTTTTTTTTTTTCTTTAACCAGAAACAAAGTTGAATAAGTTTTCCTCCTCCTCCTCCTCCTCTACTTTTTTCCGTTTCCAATTGGAAAAGCGAATAATCGTCCGATATTACAGGGTTTATTTTTCTCGCGAATTTCTATTCGGCAATGTCAACGATTCAACAACGATGCAACAACGATGCAACGCAAACACAACAAAACAAAACGTACAACAACGCACTAGGAACGCGCTTAACACGTCCCTTTTTGAATTTCCGCGAACGATTTTAACGCAGCAACGTTATAAAAATGCATCCATGGAGTCAATGCATCCGCGTGTGCCGGTGCATTCCCATTGTAAGTGCATTTCGTTGTATAGGCTCGTACAAACCTTCCCTCTCCTACCCTCCTTCCTTTTTCTCATTCCACCCTCCTCTTCATAAATATCACCGTTTGCGTTTCGCACGTTCCTCGACCTGCTGCGAATTAATAAACGAAACGAAAAAGAAGAATGGGAATTTGTGTGCCAGGTTACGCCGGGTTTCGTTTATTAAAAAATAATATTATATATGTATGTGTGTGTGTGTGTGTGTGTTATATATATATATAAACATATAAATGCACAGGGTTACGTATGCATTTATACAGAATCTCCCAAAGGTCGTTTCCCCGTTAGCTGAAAAATTATAAAATTACTTTTTTCTTTCTTATACAAGTATTTCGAGTTAGGTCATATGTTTTATTTATATTATTTTTAATAACACAGTAATTGTAAATTGATATTCTTGAAATAAACAATAATTACTGTCTTTTAATAAACTTTTATTTTAATAATTATTATATTTATTACAAATATTATATATTGTTTTTATTTTAAGTTTATTATTCATATATATAAAGTATTGAATAAATATCGTATCGTATTAGTTGAAACTAAAATCTAATGAAAATCGAATAGAAGTATAATTCTTTTTCGAAAGATAAAACAAAAGTCAGAGAAAAATACTTCAAAACTATAAACGATGCCGAACACGAACGATTATGGTTGAGATAAATGAGAGAAGAGAGAATAGTTCCTTTCGTTAAAAATCAAATGAAATAAGATGAAACAAGAAAAAAGAAAAAAAAGAAATAAAGAAGAAGAAGAAGAAGTAGAAGAAGGAGGGTTTTTTTTTTGAATAGGGAGGGATGTATGAAATGAAAGGAAAAGCAGACTCAAAAATATCGTTCGACCACGCCTAAATCGTCCCTCGATCTTCTTCGTTAAATATCGTCTAGGGTAAAGTATAGACTAGGTTTTAGATGAACGGTCAAAGAGAAATCTAAAAAGAAACGAAACGAAACGAAACGAAACCGTGGTAGATTAGGAATGGGGAAAATAAGTAGGGTTAAATAGCCGCTTCTCTTTAATTTTTTTTTTTCCTTGTTTCCGGGAAAAAAAGGATCGCACGTGGACCGCCCATCCCACCCATACCCCCCCTTCTCCTAATTTTTTTTCAATTTATTTTTATTTATTGAGTCAATATATTTTTATGAGAAATTAAATGATTACTGTGTATGTATATGATTTGTATTATAATATTTTTACAATTTTTTAATAGAATTAATTTATTTGTCAGTATTCCAATTAAATTACATCAATATATTTATTTATTTCTAAAAGAATAAAAAGATAAAAGATATTTTTTCCAAAAATCGATACGATAAATATTGAATAATATTTTCGATTCCTAATTGGACGAAAGATAAAAATAAATATGCAAATTGAACGACAGAGAAGAATAAATGAAAAAGATAAAAAGAGACGAAAATAGATAAAAAAATTTTGAGGAAGGAGGAGAAAGAAACTAACTTGGTTTCTTCTGTCACCTGTTTTTGGTTGTCGTTGACATGGGTTGTTTTAGTCTTGTTTCCCTCAAGTTGTCGTCGAAAACGAGAATATATATTTCGAGTAAATAGCTGCCGCGTTTTAATCCTGACTCCGTCAAGTTTAACTTAAAACACCTAAAAAAGATAATCATCAGGGTGAAACTGTCGTTGTGGTATTCGAATGAACACACTGCGTCCTTTTCTTTGCCACCTTTTACGAAAAGGACCCATCACGAAAGAAACCAAAAAAAGAGAAGAAGAAGAAGAAGAAGAAGAAGGAAAATATTTCTGAATCCTAAACTCACGAATCTAAAACTTAACAGTTTGTCTCTACCTACCTGACCCAAACAAAAGTTCTCGGTGGTTGTTTTGGATTAGGTTCTTTTTCTGTCTCTTCTATGCGAAATACCCATTTATATTATTTTTCAACTAGACTTCTTTCTCTTTCGGTTAGTCGTAATAACAACGACCGTTCTTCTTTCTTCCTTCCTTCGTAAATTCTTTCTCGACGAAAAGAATAAAATAAAATCAAAATAAAAGAAAGTAACTTTTCTCATTGAAAGGAAATTGAAAAAGAATATTTTCAACACTTTGTTATTTTTTTTTTATCCTGTAATCTCGTACAAACGTATTATTTTACGACATTTACGAAGAGATTTTAACCTATCGAGCTTAGAGTCGTTCCGAACAAACTTAAAAATGTAATATTGTCGAGTAAAAACTGAAACTTTTAATATTTTCCTTCCGAAGAAAACTAAAAGAGGAATAAGTATAAAAATAAAAAGAAGGGAGGAAAAAAAAGGAAGAAATTTCAAAGATTGAACCAGTCACGATATAACTGAACTAAGTTTGACGAAAAATAACTCGTTGATATTATTTACGCCGATTAAAGTCAGCCTGCGTGTTTGAGACGTTTCTTCATATATAAAAAAAAGGAAAAAGAAGAGAGAAAAAAAATAAATAAAAGGTAAAAGTCCTCAGAAAGGAATGCAAACGGCCAACCTACAAGACGGAAGGAGGATGGGAAGTGCAACGCAAAGGAAGTGCAACCGCACTAAAAAACCAGAAAAGATGGTTGGGGGTATGTAGAAAAAGAAAAAGGGATTGGAACGTAAAGAAAGAGGATGAGTTGGGGGTTGGGGGTGGTTAGCCACTACCACCCATTTCAATTATGCACAGCTGAGTTTTAACGCAAAAGCTTGGAACGAAACATCTACGACGGCTTTAATATTCACTCGGTCTGTTCTTTACATTTATTTTCTGAAAGACATCTTTTAAACGATGTTGCCTGTTAGGTATCTAACAACCCTAACACCTATCTTACCCATATAACCCATCTACCTACCTACCTATCTACCTAGAAAATATGCTACATGAGGTTTTTCTTTGTCTTACAAGGGAAAAACTGGTTAAAAATAGACTAGGGTGTTGTACTATGTTTGATTATCTTTTTTAACACGATAAACAAAAGTTCATTTAATCTTATTTATATTATTATTATTATTATTATTTTATTTTATTTTATGAGATTATAAACCCATTAATATAAAATAAATTGTAAAGAATGAAAACTATAACAGATAAAATTTCTTATAGTTATTAATTGAAAGATATATATAAATATTCCAATTAATATTTTCTTTTTAAATACAATACTTCTATTTTAGTTAACGCAAACATATCTTTATAAAATTAATCTATACGAAATCGAAACAAACTTAAAACAAATGGAAAATAATATCAACACAATTCTATTGAAATAATATTAAAAATAATAAAATGAATTAATAATAAATCAATCATTAAATATTTTACGATAAAATATCAAATAAAGATCTTCGAATAGATCCTAAAAGTATCCGATTAAAGTTTAAAAAATTCAATTAAACTTTTTTAGGAAGAAAGTACCAATAGGTACTATTCGATAAAAAGAATAAGAAAAAGAAGCATCTAGATAGATAGATAGATAGTTAGATAGATAGTTAGATAGTTATCCGAATAAAGAAAGGGAAAAAAAAAGAAAGGTACATACTCTAAAGGAAAGAAGGTATCACGTAAATCGAAAGGATCGAATATCCAAGTAGACAGTTCCTTCCTATCCTTTTTGATATTCCAATGGGACAAGAGTATACTAAACGGTTCCTTAAGTCTCAAAAGACGAGCTAGGTCCAGGACATATTGGACATCAAACAAGACGAATGATGAACGTTTCGATACTCGAGAAAGTACCAAACTAAGGACCAAAGAGAGAAACATAAAAAGAAAAAAAAGATAAAAGAACGAAAAGAGAGGAAAGTATCAACACTGATAAGAATCTAACCAACGGTTGCCTCCTGTTTAGGGGGAGGGTGCCTAATTAAACTTTCACCCGATCGAACCAAGATACGAATATATATCCTTAGAATCGTTTCTAATCTTTCAATCTTTTCAGCTCGCTATTCGTTTCTCATCCCTCTATTCCCACACACACACACACACACATACACATACAGACTCTTTCTCTCTCTTTCTATCTTTCTATCTGTTGAACCAAAGATAAATGTATCAGATTTCCAATGGTTCAGGCATTCGTATTTCTACTCGGTCGAAGGTAGATTAGATTTTAATAATGCAATTTGAGTTTACGGTGCTCTCCTTCCTATGGCACATATATACACTTTACTATGCTAAACTATATTATATATACTTATATGTATATATACTTTACTATATTATACATATATGTACATGTATATATACGTACGTGTGCGTGTATTTAGGAAACAAATCGAGACCCGTTTGTATGTTAAAAAAAAAATAACAAGAAAATACTTCTAGTGTTTAAAAAATAAATAAAAAAAGATAACAGTCTACTTAAAAAGGCAACATAATATTGAGAATCGTGGGAGGACACATATTATAGAATAATATATTATAACTTATATGTGTATGCATATGTATATATAGATTCCATAATGCTAAACTATATTAGACGTATATCTATCTATGCATATATATATAAAGGTAAATTAAGGAACAAGGAAGGGAACAGGGGGAAGGGAGAACGGTGACTGGTAATTGTTGAAATTCGATTGGACACAGAAAGCACATGACTCCTAGCGTTCCAATTGAAACAGCTCGAGGCTAAATCGAGATGTGGTGGTTCCCGTTCCTAAACGATTCTACAAACCATACTCTCTACCTTGCTTATGCTATCTGGCTAGCCAGCCAGCTGGTTCGTCCAATGCGAATTTATCACTGATTCTCCCCCTTCAACCTAGATGAGGATTTTGCTTAGTTCCAACCGAACGATGAGAGAAAGAGAGAGGTAAAGTTCCTTTGATAAGGGGTTCTCAGTTTCTTGTCAGTTAAATCGTTGAAAAGATTTGATGGATTTTCATTGGGTAGGAAAACCGAGAGGGTTTCTCTCTCACTATCCTGATTCATCTTTGAGATAACGTTCTTCATGGATCCTGTCTCCTCTTATTTTCCCTTTTCTATTTCTTTTTCTTTTCTATCAACTACGATATAGCAGCTATCAAAGAATCAAGAGTTCGGATCTTTCGAATTAGACCGAAACGACAATCCCTTTTTTTTATTTAGGATTTCTTCTTTTTTATATTGGAATCTTTAAACTATTTAAAAATAAGATAAAAGGTTTTACGATTAAACGAGATAATGGTTTTTTCTTTTATTCTAAGAATACCTAAAGTCTTGTAAGAGAAAAGAAAGGTGGAAATAAAAATAATAGTAAATTACTACGATTTAAAAATGATTCAATCTAACATGACAAAGCTTTTTTCCTAGTTTTTTCTTTAAATCGATACAACGTTATCGCGATTTCAATAGAGAATTTTATTTTGATTTTTATTCACATCGAATTTATGATTATATCAAAAAGGAAGGGCGTCAAAGTAAAAAGGGTGCGAAGAAATGAAAAGGAGAAATTTTCTCGCATTTATTATTGATCATCAATATTTGGAAAATGAAATGTTTCAATATTTATTATTAATATTCTCGAATAATATTAGAACGAGAGATATTACAGAGATTAATTTAGGAACAGTTAATATTTGCAAAATGAGGGATAGTATTTAATATATAATATAATAGGTATTTATTAATAAAATGTATCAATATGTACCAGGTTCAAACATCCAATTCCCATCTCTATTATAAATATTGACCCATACCCTACCCCCGATTTGAAACATCGACAAATTATTGTTTCTATATAACAAAGTCGTCGGATATGTGTTAACCATTTATATTACAAAATACCAATCAAACAAATAGAAAAAAAAGAGAAAGAGAGAGAGAAAGAGAGAATAGGAAACCTGAGAGGGTTCTGATTTTATGCAACGCGAGTGCTTAATCGATCGATATTAACGCGAGTTTCGTGCATGAAAGAACCAAAGGGTAGCGCGAAAAACGCGAATACACACACACACACACACATCCACGTATACTTCTATACATATATATTATAAATACTGATCGAACAGAGAAATATATTCTTCGTCTAACTAATGGAGGAAAGAAAATTCTCATAGAAAATATTTATTTGACGTTAAATGAACAGCTACGTTTTTATATTACATGCAATATTTTCAATTCATATTTTTATGTAGTGCATATACACTAACACTGTTTGAGTTTGATCTTGAAAAATTCTAGACAACTTGTAAATTTTACCAAAGAACGATTAATACGTTCACCTCGACGATATAATAATTTATTCCCTCGGATATTCTACTCTTTTCTTTTTCCTTTTCTTTTCCTTCCACATGATATAACTCTTCGCACGTTATGCCAAATAGATACATCGAGACCTGGAGAGAAACGTTCTATCAACGTCATAGTGAAAAAAGGTATCCTAACGACGCCTTCTATGTGTCCGGTTCTTCTCCGTTTCGAACTAACATTAATACTTATATTACAACTACTACTACTACTATAATCGTACCTTTCCCTTCCCCCCTCCTTCGATCGGTCCTTACATTCTCTTGTTTTTTCGCAAACTATAAACGACAAATACACACCCTGTTTACGTTTAATATTTATTGCCACTATATTTTATTCTTGTCAAGCACGAAACCCGGTGTCATAGATGCAACACAGTTTAAACCTTGATAAAGAAATTTTTAAACCTACCCGAAAAATTTGAATTAATTTGTTTTAAATTTAACTTTAGTCAAACTCTAATGATTTTTTTTAATTAAATTTCAATGATTATAAACACGATATTTTTCTTTTCTTAATATACTCTACTCTATGGCAAAATAATATTCGATACGATTATAATCAAAAAGACTAGGAAGACGTTTTTGAGTAAGACAGGTTAATCGAACTGGAAGAAAAAAAGGGACAAGAACCACCAGACCCAAACTGAGGATCTTTTTCTCTTCTTCTTCTTTTCGTTTCGTCGCCTCTCGTAGAAAAAAAAAATCGACTTTCGAGTTCGAGCACGCGTGATCGATTATCGCGTACCGTTTTCTACTTGTCCCTGTCGTCCCTCGTATATTCGCAGCCTAAAAAACCTTTCTCGTGAAACAACCATGGTTCCTTCTTCTTGTCACTTTTGTGCAGTCTATTGCGACAATTTTATTTTTTTTTTCTCACCCCTCCCCCACTCCTGCCCTCTTCCAACCTCTCCTCCTCTACCAACTCTTTCTCATTTCTACGCCAATGTATTTATCTCACCTTTTATTTTTGTTATTTTCTTCATTTTTCGGACCGTCCACCAAAAAGTGGAAAACCTGTTTGGTAAAAGATGTCAAAAATTTAATGAGTTGGAAAGTAAATTTGTATGATTAAATAAAATTATGTTTAATTGGTTCATCTCGTTTATCTTCTTTTATAATTAATACCAAACGATTAATTATAAAAAAAAAAATGACTGTTTGTATAATATCGATTATCCACTGTTGAGATGATATTTATAAGATAAAAAATCTTCAAGACGAATTTAACATGAATTCAGATATTTTTATCTCGACCTGTGAGATTAATTATTTCTGTTATTAAAAGTTTCTTTTTAGTTAGTCTTAGTTAACGACACGTTTAAAAATATTCATACCGTCTTACAAGATATCTTCTCATTACGATTACTAAACATACGAATTGACAATTTTCTTCTATCCTTATTTCTAAATTATTTTCTAAATAAAAATATATATTAAATAAAAAAAACACTAAAAATATGATGGAAAATCAAGATAGGGTTTGAGAATAAATTTTTGTCTTCTGTGTGAACAATAAATAATTTTATATAATAACATTTATGATAATTAACGTTAAAATTAATAAAAAATATTAAATATTTCATTACAATTAATTTAGCTGAATTTTAATATCATTTACGTTAATTATGATTAAAATTAATAGAAAATATACAATTGTTAGATCTCATTTTATTCAGTTAGTATTATTTTAAATCATCTAGGATTAAAGCGTGTCACCTTGTCTTTTTTTCTTTCTCTTTTTCGCGCCAGTAACTTTCCGACAACGTAATTCAATTTCAATGTAAAAGGGTAAGGTGCGGTGGTAATCGGTGACCGTAAACGTTCACACCGAGATAATCCAAAGTGGTCCAACGTTTCGCGTTCAACCACGGACTTCCCGCGTGTTAGATTCGCGTAAAATCGTAGATCTGTTCGTGGTAAATTCAATTCTCTCCTTCTCTCTCTCTCTCCTTCTCTCTCTCTCTCTTTCTCTCTAACACACTCTTCCTGTGACAAGGAGCTTCCGAGTAAATTCTATTATAATAGAAAATGAGCATTTTTACTGACCTCGATGTAAAATAAAAATTCGTTTTAGAGTAACGATGTAATTAAGTTGGATTTACTTCTTGGAACTATATCAAGTATTATCCGTAAAACTCATGCGACATTTGAATATACGACTGATCAAAATGATTTTTTTCAAATAAAAATAAAATAATGATTCTCTGTAGTAAATCCTTTACTGTATAAAATATTTTAAGGGTCATATTATTTGTGTAACGATTAAATGTGAAAGAGAGAGAAAGGAAACATTTTGAAGCAATTTAATAGGATGTAACAGGAAGAGACATGTAGGATCCTTCGCAAGGATACGAGAACGATCCTTTGCTAAGGATACGGACAACAATCCTTTCCTACCAGTCCGTGCGTGGGCGTTTGCAATGAAAAAGATCATCTACCAAATGGTACGAGTGCACGCACCATCCTGAACTGAACCCAACCCAACCCAACCCAATCCAACTGAACCTAATCCAACCAGAGAGAACCCAACCCAACCCAACCTCAATCAAATCTAAGTAAACTAATAGACGAGACAAGATGACGGTTTAACAGAGAATGACCCTATCTCATTTTCCTTAACCTCTTCTGTAACTAAGCCACAAACACTATATTTCCATTTACTTCTATCATAGAAATTCCTCTTGCGACACCTGAATAAAAAAAAAGACAACAAGAAAAACATATAAAAAAAGGATAGATAAAAATCAAATATTAATTCGCAATACGATCAAAGCTCAACTCGTTATATCTCCTTCCTTGCTGGCAATTTCTTTGTCGCATTTTTCTACCTAGTAACCTCTCTGACTTAGCAAATCTATTCGAAATAATAATATAAGAAATAAAAATAAAATGTAAATGCAAGGAAAAGGGAAGGAAGGAGGGTGGTGACTCGCATTGAACCGAGTTTATCATTAATACGATCCAATCAGAATCTTATAAGACTGACATTAACGCTGCCAGTTATTTCTTTTTTCTAAAGTATTTTATAAGCATAGATAATATTATAGTATGTGGTACATAGGTTGTTACTTTGGCGAGGTTGTTAAATAAAGTAAAGTCCAACAGGGAAAAAGAGAGAGAGAAAGTGGTCGATAATAAAGAGAAGAAAAAGAAAATAATAAAAATGAGAAATGGAAGAAGCAGAGAACTGGAGAAGAGAGAATGGGAATGAGAGAGAGTGTGAGTGAGTGAGAGAGTAAAGATGGTCAGCTAGAGAAAAGGGAAAAGGGGATAAAGAGGCGCAAGTGCGGTAGCACCAACATCGGATAATTTATTATGGCATTACTCACGAGCGGACACCTCAATGGCCAATGGGTGGTAGGCGCACTGGGTCCAGTGTGTAAGCGCGTTGCACCGTGTCCGGTACCTCCTCCGCGCATAGTTGATATTATTTAAGCCTTTTGCTAAGCTTCAACCACGGACGAGGACTACTCTTACTGAACAGACCAAAGAAGAGAAGAGAAGAGAAGAGAGAAAAGTAGAAGGGAATGAAGGGAAGGGAGAAATACTGGAACTAGAGGAGGAGGACCAACTGAAGAAGTAGAGGACCAACTGAGGAGGTGGAGTGGCCCTCGACACAAGGCATAGATCATCCAAGGACTCGCTGGGTCTTCTTCTTCTTCTTCTTCTTCTTCTTCTTCTTCTTCTTCTTCTTCTGTTGCTGCTGCTGTTGCTGCTATACCGGTCACGCGTCTTCCTCTCCTCTCCTCTCCACTCCTCTCCTCCTACACCACCTCCTCGTCCACCTCCACAACTCTCTCTTCTTCTTTTTCAGAACTCCTCTTAGGATTCGCGGACACGAGCTCGAATATATCGCCGTGAGCTCGTCTTGAATTCTCCGAAATATTTTTATCTTTCTATTTTACCTTTACTTTAACTTATTTCAATTTTTATATTATTATTTTATTTTATTTATTTTATAGAATAAACCTATTAATACAGAATAAAGATTATAAAAATACGTTGAAGATAATATTTCGTTAAAAAGAAATTGATTGAGAGAAAATATTAAAATGATGATAAAAAGAAAGAGAGAGAGGGAGAAATAAAAAAAAAAAAAAGTAAAAAGAAAGGAAGAGTCGTAAAAGCTGGCGCGCTCGACGTACCTACGCCATAAAGTGCCCAGTGGGTGTAAAGGGCTGAAAAGGAAGGGTTACACGGGCCATCAAGGTTGCACAATCTGTCATAGAACTCCGGTGCGGCGGCAACCTGTTGCTTCATTGTTACTCTGCCGACGTGCATACTAGCTTCCCTATCTTCATATACTACACGCATATACATATAAAAACACATATTCATATTTATATATATATATGTTGCATACTAACTTCTCCTATCCTTCATATACTACACGCATATACATATAAAGACACATATTCATATTTATACATATATGTTGCATACTAACTTCTTCTATCCTTCATATACTACACACATATACATATAAAAACACATATACGTAAATGTATATGTTGCATACTAGCTTCTCCTATCCTTCATATACTACACGCATATACATACAAATATACGTATACGTATATGTATATGTATATGTATATGTGTATACTTATTGTTAGATCAGCATATATATAAAGCCATATGAGAGTATTCTTACATACATTACGTTTATATGACATGTATATATACGAACTCCCATTTCCTAACGACAAACACGAACCTCAATACGTTTGCATAGAAGTATACTAATGCATCTAAAGCAATAATGTGTATGCAAGAGTATGCATACTACGTCACATACCTATACGATTGAGATTATTTTTTTCTTCGAATTACTATTACTATTATTATTTTATAAATAAACTCGAGACTATTGTGTTTATGTTATGCCAAAATAATACGAACAATTTTTAATACTAATTATATTCTTTATAATGAATTATAATTTTGTTTATAATTGAATGCAAATAATAATAATAATAATAATAATAATAAATAATAAATAATTATAATTTTATCACGAAGAACAATTGAATTTTATTTCAATGCAATACTCTTCATTTTTATCGGTCATCGTTAAATTAAATCTAATTCGTTTAAAAATTAAAATATAAAACAATAATCATTTTTATCGTTTCCTTGAAATCCAATCATTTATCCTTTTCCTTTCTTAATCATTTATCAATTTAATAAATAAAAAGCGGATATAATGAAAATACGAAAAGTATTGTTCGACATTTTTACGTTCATTCAATGGCACTCTATAAACGTCACGGGGAGTAATTGGACGAACACGATTCGATTTGTATTTCGATTCCTGTTTCTTCCCCTTCTTCCTTCTATCTTTTCCTTTCGTTTCTTTCTTTTTCTTTTTATTTTATCATTTTTTTATTCTTGTCGATGTCCTCATCGTCGTCGTCGTCGTCGTTGTTGTTGTTGTTGTTGTTGTTAGTCCTCTTTTTAACATGGTGAAGAAACGAACGAACGAACGAACGAACAAACTGGTAAAAGGAAGTTTTATAGTAATCGTCTCGGTAAGAAATTTCGAAGAAGACATGGTACAAGTCGCGTTTTATGATCTTTGCTTTACAAAGACCTGTGCTTATTCGTCGAAGAAAAAAATACAAAAAGGTTTTAAATGAAGATTTTGAATTTAGTTTTTGAATATAAGTTTTGAATGTAAGTTTTAAATTTATCTAAGAAAATATCTAAAGCAAAATGAAACTACCAATAACCATGTTCTTTTATGCTGCTTGGTGGTGATCATGTTTCTCGCACGTAATCAAAACCTCGGGGCGACCTCCAAGAACGCAACAACGAAAAATAAAACTACTACCAATAGCAACAACAACAACAACAACAACAACAGCAAACACAACTAACTACGCCCTAAGAACGGAAACTCCCGATAATTTGCGTACTTTGATTAAACATTACACACATAACTTCCAAGTGAAAGTGGCCAATTTCATGGTGCAGTGAGCCCAATAAGGACGCAAAACTAGTATTACGTTCGATATTGCGTATCCAACTATAGCATACGAGAAATCTTTCATACCTCTATATATATATATATATATATGTGTGTGTGTGTGTGTGTGTGTGTGTGTGTGTGTGTGTGTGTGTGTGTGTCTATATGAAGAATATTTTTTTGAATTTTTTTTGTTAAGGATAATCCACCTAGATCGCTAACGACACCAACGACTGTCTTTTCCTGTCCGCTATTACGATGATTGAGAACTTTGAATTTATCTCACGACCATTATCGAGCATGCTTCTATCTATATATACTTACATATATACATATATACATATATAAATGTAATACATATGTATGCAGAACGTGTTTGGTCGGTGGCTAGCAAATGCCTTTACTATACTTCGAAGAACTCGTACGGATGTAGGACAAATCGTGTTCATGTGCACCGCGTGCCACTGTTCAAACCAACTATCCGTAGGATATCCTATTACGCCCTTCTCCTATGATTTATTCACTAACCAGGGTGGGGATGAAAGAGGGGGAAAGTGGTATAGAAAAAAGGGGAAGAAAGAAAAAAATTAATAAATAAATAGTTCGACAAACCATGTGTCTTATTCCGATAGTCATCGGGAAAATATTCATTGACCAGGGGAAGAAGGAGGGGGAGGGTGAAGAAAAAAATAAATAAATAAATGATTGGACAAAGCGTGTGTCTTATTTTTATAGTCATCGAGAAAACTCGTTCGTTGTTGAAGTACGTTTACGCATTTTGTTTTTTTTTGGGGGGGGAGGGGTTTTTCTTTTGCTTCTATCAAATTCCATCCTTCGATTTTAATTTGCCGATTTTATTTGTTTTTCTCGTTTTGCAATCAGCCATGTACAAGTAACTCGATTTATCTAATCGAAATATACTTGCATGACGGGTTGAAAGATAGAAAGAGACGTTAAATGGGAATGGAATTTGATTAACGCGAGCAACAAACACCTTTTTAGCTAACTCATTTTCGCACGATTTCACGGATATAATCGATCATTATATTACTCATAAAGCAAAACGTTTGCTGGACACGATTATATGTATTGGGTTGGTGGAAATAAAATATCGGATTTTCTTATTGAATTGTGATTCAAAAATCCGACATTTTTTTTCCACCAACTCTATATATACATGTATGTATGTATGTGTTAGTATCTTTTTAATTAACTCTGGTATGAACGTTAATGTCATTAAAAGTAGTCCCCCGTGATGGAAGGATTCATCGAACCGTGAATCCCCCCTCCTCGTTTTTCCACCCTAATTTAACTCGAAGCTAAATTTGGAAATTTGTCAAAATTCATTAGATGCGGTAACCATGTTTAAACGTCAACAGTTGAGAATTCAAAGTATATTGATTCAAGCTGTATTGCAACTCATATGATTACGTTAAATTCGATTAGGATATTGGAATATTATTACTCTCGTATGTAGCTAGGATAAATATATTTTATTAAACTTAAGGAAATGATGATTTACTGTAAAAAAATAATCAAAGATAATTTATATGTAAATCATTAGAGTATTTTGATACATTATTTCCAATCAACTGTCTGTCCTCTGTAAAAAAAATTACCTCAACGTGCGTTACAATCTTTATTCTGTATTAAAGTTAATTTTATCAATAAAATAAATATAAAAATAAAAATTAAATTAAAAAATAATTAAAAATAAATATTAAAGAAAATATCAAAAGTAATTCTCGGTCATTCGTAAAAATCCTATTCTTTCTTTCCTAAGAAAAAATCCTCTTTGAAAATTCTTTATCAAAGGTATATTTCCAAACGATATTCTCCTATTTTCCGTTCAAAATCCCCCTCGGCCCCATTTCAAATCCTCGAAAAGTCAAAAGGCCGGGCTGGCCGCCTTTCGCGCGATCCAATTAAAACCAGATCATTTCAACGAACTTCCTTAATGAGTTATCGCCAATACCCAAAAGTTTCCTCCTAATATAATCCTTGTTATATATATATATATATATACAAAACTTCCTATGAATATACACGCGTGTGTGAGTATGTGTGTGAATGAGTACAACCGCAATGGCCTATTTAATCGATTTACCATGTTCCTTACTTTCCTATCGTCTTCTTCTTCTTCTTCTTCTTGTTCTTGTTTTGACCATACATTTTGGTTTTTCAACTGATTTTGAGATTTCCATATTAAATTTTGTTGCCATAAGATGGAAAAAATGTAAATTGTCTTCACTGTTCACAATCAATATGACATCGTTCACGTATCAGATTTGAATAATTTTATGATTTCCCATTCTGTAACTTTGTTGTTTTTTTTATCTGAGAAATAATTTGATTGATTATTTAAATGAAATAGGAATGAATTAGTTTGATTAGATTACCTTCAGTACATTCAACTAATCGATACCAAATAGAATCCCTTTTTAACCACGTTTCAAGATCATCTCTGATAATTCCAATTAAAATCCTATTCGACTTTGAAGTTTCAAGGTTTTCTCCATTCATCCCTGAAACCTTGCTAAGCTTTCCCAACGATGTAATTTTGCAAAGGTTGTAAAGGTATAAGAGAGATGGTAGAACCTTGCAATATTAATTTTAATCTAAACGTATTCGGGGAAAAAAATACAAAAAAAGAACGAGTAAGTTTGTTTGACTTTGTAAGATTAGATGCAAAAGTTCGGTGAGTTTAAGAAAGAAAGAGAACGAATGAGAATGAGAGAGAAAGAAAAATACGAGTCTTTTTCATAGCCTTCGGTTGTATCCCTTCATCGCGTGTAGATGAGCCAAAAAAGGGTGAAGGGTGGGAGAGGAGAATAACTTCTCCTTAACCCTTCGAAACGGAAATAGGTTTTGCTCGGCGGCTTTCTCAGCCATCACTGCTAATTAACTTTTATTCAAAGGGAACGTTGTTTCGTGCTTTTTTTTCTTCCCTCTTTTCTATGGGGTGATACTGGGAAAAAAGGAATAATACGAAACAAAGAGAGAAAAAGAGAGAGAGATTAATTTTTTTCTTTGTCACGAATCAATAGAACTTTTTTAAAAAAATATCTCACATTACCCATTATTTTATATTAATTTTTATTTCAAATAAAATGATCTAATCTGTAATAGATGTTAATTAAAAATATATTTGATTTCTCGTAAACGCGTGTCGTTTATTTAAATATTAATTATTTCCTATCAAAAATACGAAATTGAAATATTTTTAAATAAATATTCATATATAATATAATATTTATAATACAATAATAATAATAATAATAATATACAATGTATAAAATAATATTTTATATCAAATTGACCGATAAATTGGAATCAGTTTATTGCAAAGAAATATAACCCAGACACGTATATTTTTTTATTTCCCTCTCTCTCTCTCTCTCTCTCGATCTCTTCGAGACAAAAACGAAAAAATGGTTAGATATAAAAGGATCTTTATTATAATGAAGCGGTAAAAAAAGATTCCCGTCTGGTATTCCAGCAAACTTTGCCAGAGTTTTCTTTCGATAAAGTCCGTTGAATGTTGCTGATACGGAACGGGCTTTTGGTAAATGAAATGAGGGTGGTTTGCAGTGCTGACACGTACACTCGTTCGTCAGGGTATAGACCACCCTTCCTTCCTTCCTTCCTCTTTCTCCCACCATTCCTTTTTTTTTTTATACTACACCAACCCATTTAGTATGGTCTTACTACTTACAAGACTACCACCACCCACCATCGCTACTTTCCTGGACAGTTATCTTCGACACCCTAGATCCTTCCAAATCGAAATCGAAATGCGACGATAATGGTCCTTCGATCACGAGAAAAAAAAAAAAAAAAGAAAAAAGGACAAGAAAAAAAGAGGCAAGAAAAATAAGATAGGCCGAATAGGATAGATATCTTCTGATAAAACGCGTGACTCGTTTACAGATAACCATTTGATTCCCATTTTATCGACGTCTGAATAACAATTTACGAAATTTTTATCAAAGACTTAAACGACGTACCGATATGTTATTTTTCTTCTTCTAACATCGATAATACAACCGATCCTACATAAATGTATACATATAAGTACATATAATATATTTATCTTTTAAAAGATGAAACTCCTTTTCGCTGGATTAAAATACAAACTTTTTACCAAACTTTACAGATTCCTTGAAATTCAATTTATTTTTTATTCTATTTTACTTTACTATATTTAATTTAATTTACCGTTAAGTAAATTTCGCGAAAATATTCCTACATTTATTTTTTTTTTGGTTAATTTAAATATTCAAAAGAAAAAGTACGAATTACGTGACTCATTACAAAGAGACAGATACGAGAAACCGTAGAAATGAATAAAACAAAACAAAAAAAAATAGAGAAAAGAAACGTAAA
Organism: Mischocyttarus mexicanus; assembly: GCA_023678845.1. Taxonomy (NCBI): domain Eukaryota; kingdom Metazoa; phylum Arthropoda; class Insecta; order Hymenoptera; family Vespidae; genus Mischocyttarus; species Mischocyttarus mexicanus. The sequence goes on along the minus strand of JACGTP010000006.1, from coordinate 954,544 downwards.
GTGAATGTTTCATTTAAGATGATTTGGACTACCTCTGCGAAACTTCGTTGTAGGAGAACTCGATGAGAATGACGATCCTTGAAAAATTTTTTATTCGTTAAATATATTTAACTATCGTACTGGTTACACGGTCGTGGTTATACACAAAAAAAATGAGAAAAGAAAGGAAGGCTTATCGAAGTTTTTAAGCGTAACGAATATCGGCTTCCGATATTTCTCGTAGCTCCGTCTCTCTTTTATCACCTCTTGTTGTCCACCCCTTTTCCATCCTAACACCCCTAGTTTTTTTCCTTAATGAGCGTGAACGTAGTGTTTTAACGTGATACTTGATATTCTATTTTTTTTTTTACGAGATAAACTCATTAATACACAAAAGAAAGTACAATTATACAGGCAAAGATATAATAAAGAATAAAAATTATGATAAACTTGGAAGATAATTTTTTATAGAAGGAAATTGATTGAAAGTAAAATATGAAAATGATGAAGATATTGATTTACATATAAAAAATCATTCTATTAAGACAACTAAAGTATCCATACAAGGTATAATGCAATTCAATGAATATTAGGTTGTCAAGTATGAAATGGAGCAAGAAAAAAATGTACATAATTGAAAAATTTGCTCCATTTCATACTTGACAGCCCAATAGTATAGACAAAGAAGATAGTGTTTTGAAATGTATCAGAAATATCATCAACAGAAAAAATGAAAAGAAGAAACCAGAGATGAAAACCTTGTGAAACACCAGAAGTTACATTAATTTAAATATTGTTTAAAGATGAGACACAAAAAGAATAAATAAAGAATATAAATGAAAAGAGAAGAATGGTAGGAAAGTTTTTCTGTTTTAAAAGAGACAGTTTTTTTTTGCTTCCCCCAACAGCAGTTTGACTCCTCGTAAAAAGCTATTAATATTTCAACTTAGAGGATATTCTAATCTTTCATACCCCGGATATTGACGTAAGAATGAATGATAATATCAAGAAATATATATCTATCCTTATACTACTCAGTGACGAATAAAGAAAGAATAGAGATAAAAAGGACAGATATTAAAAAAAGCAAAAAGAAAATGATTAAAACGAGATGGTATGTTTAGGACACATAAACCATTAACGATTAATTCTTAATTCTAACAACTTTCGTCGAATAAAAATGAAAAATAGATATGTTTATTTGACGAGTTTGAAAACTATTTTTACGTAGGAATTATCCCTAATCTTTTATCGTTGACGTAAAAACAAAGGATAGTAGTATCGAGAAATTATTCTTTGCTTTAATTTTATCTTTCTCCTTAATTTTATTAGGTTTTTTTTTAATAAATAATTATTATATAAAAATAATATAAAAATAATATAAAATAAAGATTACAATACTTAAAAATTACTATAAAGTAACAAAATAAAATGTATCAACAATAATAATTAAAAATACTTGAATATTAATATCAATGATATAAATAATAATCGTATATAAAAATAAATCAACTACCTTCCTATCTTGTAATCTCTGTAAATGAATTCATACTTGAACTTGACATTTAAATCTCATGATTTAAATTAGGCAAAAATTCGATTTTTATCGACATAAGAAACATCCTTTCTTGACGTCTTTCCAGGGTTTAAATTAAATCACCAAGTTTCATCTCATCGTAAAAATTACTCTCAATAAAAATAAACATTGCTATATTTAAAAAACAATTCACGTATACTGTTGTGATTAATTAGAAAACATTTACGTAAACAACATATATTATTTAGAATACTTCTAAAATAAATTCTGACAGGTTCGACACCAACGCGAATAACTGAGATTAAAATAACACGAACTATGAATAATAAGAAAGAGAAAAAAAGGATAAAAAGTAAAAGAAGAGAAATAGATAAAAGAGAAATAGTAGAAAATGGAAGATAGGGAGAATGATTATGGTGTTATGCAGTAAGAGTACTAATTTCCTAATTATTCCAAACAAAAAGGCTATTAAAATGTCTCATGGTGTAATCTAGTCGTCACCTTTTAATCATTATAATTTTATCAGGAGTATAATGATTACTTCTCTCTCTTTCTTATGGTTACATAGAAGTATATACATATATATATGTAATAGTAAGTAGAAGATACACGAGCGGCACGGTACACGGGCTTACGTGCTCTCTCGCATTATAAACGTCCTGAGGTAACCAATTTCACAAAATTACAAGAGATTCTACGTCTTCTGTAACCTCTACTGCACATGTGAAAACCCCCATTAATATCGAACCCCTCTTAGTCGTTGTAATAAAGTATGGTAAAGTTAAGAAAGATATAAAGAAAGGCAAAAATTAAAAAAAAAGATATACGGCCCGTTTATTTTGAAAGTGGTGCAAATCAATTTTATTTCGTTTCAAGAAAATATTAGCAAATCTGACAATTCAAAAATATAGATTAATTATACGAAGTCTGGGAATGCTTAACGAAAATTATTAAAGAATATTATCCTATTTATTATCAATCTATTTTTTTTCCATTGAATTGTGATTAAAAATCCGACATTTCTTTCTCACCAACCTAATATAAATAATTAAAATAATGTACAAAAAATGAGATATAAATTTAGATGAGATAAATTTAATAATAAGCACAAAAAGAAATTACTATTTTCTCGAATAGAGTTGAAGTAACACGTGGCCGCGTGAATTTCTAACTTTTGACGATAAAAAGAAAAAATAAGAAGAAAGAAAGATAAAAAAGATCTTATTATCATCTCATTTTTATCTCTGTCGTTTTCTTTATTTTCCAGATGAAAAGAGTAAGAAGAAGAAGAAGAATCTTGGAAGGGGGCCCTTTTCGAGTGTTTTCGAGACTTCGGAAAAGGCGCGAGAAAGTTTTTAAGTGTTCCGTTTGAACTTCCGTCCAAAAATTCTTTCAAGTACCGTTCAAGTTTTACACGGATCAACCCCCAACCACCCTTCACCTTTCACCCTTCCTCTCCTCTCTCTCTCCCTCACTCTTTCATTTTCTTTATTTCTTTTTACTTTATTCACGATAGAAGATAGAATTACTACTATCTACTCTGGTAGTACGAGTTACATTGAAAAAAAAAAAAAAAAAACGTGGATACGAACTGGCATGATCACCCAGAATCGTTCGATGAATTTCAACTAGGATAATGGCAAAAGAAAACGTTAACTCGATATCGATTCTTTATTCTTTTCTTATTCTTCAAAATGTCGTCCTTGTTTTTGCTATACTAAAGGGGAAAACTGGTACTGAAACTAAAATTACTATTGCATATACGTGTTGAGAAAGGGTAAAGGGTTTTACTTATTGTTAGTCGTCGTTGAATACGAGTTCAAAAGAAACAATGAACGGAGAAATTCTTTGTGGTTAATGAAATTTTCCTTTAAACGTTCAACTTTTAACTTCGAACAGCTCTTTTCTATTTCTAATGATTGATTTTTATTTTATTTCTAATTATTTAGAATAATTAATAAGTAGATTTATAATAGATTTATATATCGATTATATTCGATTAAAATTATTTTTAAATAATTGTTTGATGTATCTGAAATTTCTGATAAGCCTAATTACAATACATGTACATATTACAAAATTACAGAAAATCCTATTAATTTGTTTAAAATTTGATTAGTGTATTCTTTAAGATTTATGACATTTTATTAAAATATTTAATACGAACCCGACGGGGCCTTAATTCACTGACTGCACCATAGGACAGGCTTGTTTTTCGTGCTCGGTTTCACTTCTTGACTATCAGATTTAGAACAATCAGTTACAGATATGTTTCACTGATATTTTCAAATATAAATAGCACCAATTTCTTCATAACATAGAACATTGTGGAAACCCATACAATAAAAGACTTTTTTCTAATGTATATACATCATCTAAATACGACAAAACTAGATTGACATCGGCGTTTACCACCGGTGGTACGTTGCGAACGTGTTAAAGATCCATGTCTCTCTCTCTAAAAAAGAAAAAAGCAAATAAGCTTGAACAATTTTGGAAAGAGAGCATAATGAGGCTTCCTGAGAAATAAAAGAAGATTATAGAACAGAACAGTTCATATATAAAATAATAAATCCACCTTAAACAACAAATATCGTGTATTCATTTCACATCCAAAAAAAAGGGAAGAAACTTATGAGACAACTAAATATATATAACATGTTATAGTTTAGGGTATTAATTTTCGAGTAAAACACGTAACATCATTGAAAATGTTGAAGACTACGAACCTACTTGTTATAATAGAACCTACCAATACTAACACCAGTAACAGTAGTAGCAATAGCAACACCAAATAGAACTAGCAGTAAAAGCAGCAACAGCAACAGCAACAGCAGGTTGGCCTGCTTGGAAACTCGCAATTACTAGGGCTCTTAAAGTTTCTAATACTTTTTACGCTGCCTATACTCCCACTATCAGTCCTAACAGCGAGTTATGAATACGAGAGCTGGTTTTCTAAGTGCATTAAATATGCGGCTCTGATAAGGATAAAAGAGATTAAGAGAGCGAATACAGTTTCTGTGGGGTGATAGGGTGAAGGGTGAAGGGTAAAGGAGGATGGTGTTGGAAGAAGAGGAAAATAGAAATAGTGAGAGAGAAAGGTTGGGTGAGAATGTGTAATACAAACGATACTACTCGTGTCTCGCCACCCGAAACTAACGTTTTCAAACTAACTGAAATAGTATCTCTTGGTTGCCTAACTGTTGTCTGCCTTCCTACACGCCTTGGGTAACAATTAGAAATTAGTTTTATACCGTTTAACTCTTCCAGGGAGGATACCACCACTTTTATCCTTTTCTCTCGTATTTCCAACTGAAACAGACTAAAGCAAATAAAAACTAAATTAATATGACAAAATTAATCTACTTCTTTCTAATATTTTATTTTATTTCTCTATACATGAAATATTTATTATACTCGTTAGTATTAAGTATTTAACGACACAACTAACATAAACTTTTTTTTTAAATAAAACTTCAATTCGTTACGTTTGTTAAAACATTTTTCAAATAGAGAAGATGTGAGAGGATAAAGTTGATAAAATTTCAATGACCAATGAAGAAAGAGGGGGTAAAGGGGGAAAGGATGATGAATGAAAAAACGTACTTAATACTTGAAGATAAAAAAGGAAAAGTTGACAATAAAAAAATAATAAAGACAGGAAAAGGAAGTTGATAAATTAACGTTTCGTTTCTTTTTTTCCACGTATGCGCATAGGTGCATTTTTACGTAAATGTATACGTGTATATGTGTTTGTGTGTGTGTGTAGTATAATAAATAGACGAGGATCAATATCGTTGCGATCGTCATAAAAGCAGAAGGTAGAATGAACGATGGAGAGGGTGAGAAGGGGGAGGGGGAAGGGGTTAGGTGTGAGAATGTTAGAGAGTTATAATCTCGACGCGTCGCTAAAAGCACGCGAGACTTGATGATGTCACCTCCCTCTTTCCTCCTACCCACCTCCTTCCCCCTGTTCTCCCCCTGCTTTCCCCCTACTCACTCCCTGACGAGGAAGGATTAGTCGTTTATCCATGCTCGCGTTTATAATGCCACGAAGTGTATGAAAATACACTACGACGACGTGGATACGTTATTAAACTTGTAGGACAGTAGAGGCTAGGAACCAACCTGTCGATAACTATACTGTTATATTATCAACTTTTCTATTCTCCTATATATACTAAACAATTTTATATATGTACGTTGTATACATTTTCTTTGAAAAGTAAAGACGAACTGGTAGAAGGGTAAAGAAGAAGGTGGTAATTATAATATCATGTATCTTGGTTATTAATCTACACCATCACGAATTAGGACAACTATTCAATGAGAAGTAATTTTTTATTTGAAATTCATATTTGTTCCTTTTTTAAATTGATTTATACGAAAGGATTATTCGTGTCAATGTAGGAAGAAGAAAAATAATTAAAAGTTTGAATTAGTTTTTTTACGATTGCATTGGTAAAAGTTCTAAAGCAGGAAACAGGTTTTCTAATATTTGATTAGATAATTAATTAACCATAAATATAGGAAAGACGTAATTAATTATTCGTGGTAATTATTCTTTAACTTTAGAAGATTACATTGATAAAAGTTAAAAGATAAGAGTTCTACCAATAATATTTGATTAGATTATTATTTAACCATAAACGTAGGAGAACCGTAATTAATTATTCGTGGTAATTAATCTATACCACGAATTCAACATTTTAAGATTATATTCGTAAAAGTTAAGATAAGAGCTTTTCTAATAATATTTGATTAGATAATAGTTTAACCATAAACATAAAGACCATAGGAATATCTATCTTATTGATGAAATTTAGAAATTCTCTTTCTCTCTCTCTCACGTACACTGTGTTGGATGTTATATGTGTATTGGAAACTATCGAAGTTAGAGAATTCCTATTTTAGGTTCCTATGGGGTGGCTCCTACAAGAAATTTGATTAATATCGAATAAACCCTCTTGCAGAATGTATTATCAAGTATCGGACAACGGTAAGATCTCTATAAGATCGTAAATACTTTCAAATATGCGGTCAAAATTAATAGAACTAAGAAGATCGTTCTAATACCAAACAACACACATCTATCTATCTATCTATCCGAACTATCTATCTATCTATCTATTTATCTATCTATTCTACCAAGCAGCAGGTAGGATCTTTTCGATATCGGCTTACGATAAATATACCAAACGGTTTCTATATTAAACGATAGACATTGAAAAATCCATAGGGGATTCGACTATGTTCATGGAAGAAAATAAGAAGAAGAAAACAGCAGAGTCCTTTTTCCAATGTTTTCATCCTGTACGAGGATATTCGAGGCATCGAAAACAACGGCGACTTGGGACGATCATAAATCGTTTCCACGATGTAACAGGTAGCTCCGAGAGAACCTTTCCCTCCTCTCGTTCCCTTCACCAACCTCCACCTTTTTTCAACCAACAATGTTGCAGATACGAAGAAGCGTGCCAGACGAATTTCTCATTTTTTCTCCGACGAGAGTTGGGATAGCAGATTAAAGAACGATTATAATAATCATCGGTTTCCTTTTTTTGTAAAAAAAAAAAAAAGAAAAAATACAAAAACTACAAAATTGAAGACACAGGATCCAATTTGCATGCAACATTTCGCGACAATGTTTCGTTTCGATTACAAGGTGGTACCAGTGGATCGTGCGTGCAAAACACAAAGTATGATTTCGATTCGCGGAAGCGTCGCCTTCTTCCTGGCACGTCTTCCACAACCGTGTACGGAAAATTAAAATAAGAAAAAGAAGAATGATGACGATGAGAAGAAGAAGGAGAAGGGAGAAGTGAAAGATGAAGAATAATAATAAGGAAAGAGAAAGGAATATTCGCGAATACGAAACGACCAGTCAACGTCAAAAGGAAAAATACTTTCGATCGTGTACGATCATCCTGATTGCGAGAACAACGAATAATAACAAAGAAAACAAAATATATGAAGAAGACAAAAATAGATAGATCCCGAGGCAGGGACTCGTTAAAAAAATAAAACAGGAAGGAGAGGGGACGATATGGGGGTGGGGTTAAAAGCGTTTACACAGGGCCGTGTTTCAACTGGTCGGCAATGTGAAACAGTTACACAATTATCGAAAAACCATTACACGTCGAGACAGTGACCGGTTCCGAATGAGAGGGGGTGGGCTGTGGGGAGGGGGGAGAAGGGTGGGGGAGGGACCGGCTATTCGTATTCCTTTTTTGCGGGTGTATCGAGAGAGTATTCGATACGTGTGTATAAGTGTTTGTGTAGTTAACCAATGGTGTATACGGGGGTTTCCCTCACCACCACTACCACATATATGTACCTTCCTATCCTCTCGGTTCGGTTTAAAGCAGACGAACGCGTGATTTATAACTCTCGCTCCTCGTAAATATACTCGCGACAATATATCTCTCGGAGTTGTGTTTGGAGTACGCGAAAAGGGCCAAGGTACGAATGAACGAATGAACGAATGAACGCGTGCGCAAGTGGGATTCTCGAAACGAGACTTCCTATACATCCAACTCATCTTTTACACGATTTTCAAATACACTGTTTTACACCAATCCCTAGAACATTATTTTTGAATTCTAATTTTCACATTACAATCAGAAAGAGGCTTAATTATGAATTTTTATATGTTGCATGTACTCGTAGACTGAATTTTCCCTGTACACTAATTTGTAATTTTTTTTTTTGTAATAAAAGTAAATTGTTAATCTTTTTGCAGAGTTTTTTCATCTTAGAAGATTTTTTAAAGTCGTGAAGTTGGGTGTATTTATTTTTATTTTTTTTGCTTCTCGTCTTTTTGTCCTCGTCCTCATCCTCGTCGTAGTCATCGTTCTCGTTGTTGTTGTTGTTGTTGTTTTTAACTGTTGCTGTTACTGTTGCTGTTGTGTGTCGGTCGTTCATTCCTCGTTCCTTTTTCCTACGGTTTTTTATCTTTTTTTTTCGGTGCTCGAGAAAGAGAAAACGTGACGAACACGAGCAAAGTGAAAGGTGGGAGGGGGGGTTTGGGTTGAAATGATGTTGCTAGTAGTGGTTTGCAATGCCAATATGTCGGTACTGGTAGTACTCGTGGTGGTGATGGTGATGGTGATGGTGGTTGTACAGAAAGAGATCGAGTTTACGATCGTCGTAAAATAAATCAATAAGCAGCGAGTTCTTAAGGACTTACACCAACCTTTCCTTAGCTGTACCTCTTCCCCCTTTTACTCTTTTTTTTTTCTTTTCTATCGGATCGATGACTTGGATACCTTGTTCCTCTCTTTCTTTCTCTGGTGTATTCCTGTCCAAGCGACACCTTGGAATGCGTTCTTATCGGTCTTCCCTCGACAACTTCGCGATCAGTTTCTTCGTTTCACCAGTTACAAGTATGTTTTTCTCTTTCTCTGTTTTACCATCTCGGTCTTTTACACAAGAAAGAAAGATTTCATCCGATAAGATTGAAATACAGGAAAAATAAGTAAATACATCAACAGTATTTTTCACCCATCAAAAAACAATGTTTAATCGACACGTGATATTCTTTGTCTTATACCGTTGATTTGAAAATTACAAATTAAAGATCTATAAAATCACTGTAACCTGTAAACTAATCGTCAGAATGTCATGAAATTTTGACACGTATCGATAGTATTGATCCAAAAATAATATGGATCTGTCAACAGTGTGTTATCATTGTTTGCGTCAGACTAGAAACTTATTGAGTAACGTGTTACTTGTCCTGAAAAGCTAAGACAAGACTGACCTAATCGATCGATAACCAGACTAAACTATCATCATGCGTCTATATGTGTATGTTTTATTATTGATAAAAGATTTGATTACCTCTAAACTCGTATATAACATATATCCTATGTTTTAAACATATATACGTGTATATGTATGTGTATATGTTTTACTATTGGTAAAAGATTTGATTACCTCTGAACTCGTTTTCGTTTCACTTTTAATAAGAAACACTCGTTTGTGGGGTATATCTCGAAAGAATCTCAACGCTTTAATGGGCATTCTATCGACGACGCAAAGAGGAGCATATTCCATGTGACCTATTTTCGAGAAGAGATTAAATGCGATATCAATTTATATAGCTAATATACATACATAAAAGTGTATGTATATATAGATACATAGATATATATGTAGATTAATACATGTATTTATATACTAAAAGAATTTTCACAGCTTTAAACGAGAATGATGAGAAAATACAAATGAAAGTAAAAGAGAGAAAGAGAGAGAGAGAGAGAGAGACTAAAAAAATAGGGGGAGAAATGCGAGAGTAAACTCGTATTGAATCTCCTGTCTCACTTTTTTAACTTCGTAGTATGGCAAATCGAGTACGATTAATTTCCTTAACCGTCGCCATAAATTCGCTTCGTTTCTCCGAAAGCCGAAGAGAAAACGAATTGAACGAAACGAACAAAGTAACGAAACGAAACGAACGAACGGCATCCACGTCCAGCCGAATAAAATGACTCGTCAATGAAAAAGAAGATAAAGAAAGAGTCTCTACGTAAGAAATCCCTACGATGTAACATAAATCAATAAACTTTTGAATAAATGACTAAATCGTGTGAGATAAAAAATTGGCGAAGATGGTATTAAGTGCTTTTGGTATTTGCGTAGTCGAATCGTCGTCTTCGTCGTCTAATAAAAATTTAAATAAATTATGATTTATATATATTACATTTTTACGAAAGTATAATACGAACATTTGAATTTTTATTCTTTCTTTCTTTCTTTCTTTTTTTCTTTTTTTTAAGAATCGGTAAAAGACTCGTACGATGAACTTGAAGTTATCGAGCTACTCTAAGAAAGATAAGATAATTTTCGCGAATTCGCATTACGTGCAAACTATCGTATTATACGTACGTCCTCGGTTATCATCCTATTCGTTTTTCTCAACATTAACAAAAATCGAGAGGCTAGCACGTTCTGGCTTATCTTAGCCTAATCCCAAGTTCTTTGCGTGACTCTAAGAGATACGCGTTTGACACGAATTCGAACGAAGGTTTCCCTTCTATTTTCTAATGAAGTCGAAAGAAAGTTTTAAATTAAAAACAAAGGGATAAAAAAATATAAATCTAAAGAATACAAATAATATGAAAAAATAATAATAATAATAATAATAAAAGAAGAAGGTGATATTAACTTGAAGGATAACAAAATTTGTACGTTCGTGTTCGTAAAAATGAACGTAAAGGAATTAACGAGAGTTAGTTTATTCGGAATACGATCAAGCATCAAACATACATAACCCTTACTCACACACACACACACATAAAATATAAAAAAATATATGACTCTGTTTGGAAGGCGACAAATACCCATAAATGCATCCACTAAGAGAACTTTATTGCACATTGCCGAAGTCCGGGGAGATAACACAGGAGAAGGGGGTTTTCGAAAAAGGGCTAAGGAGGAGGGGGAAAGGAACAGAATCGAGTCCTTCGGGGTCTCCTTAAAATCGGCCCCCAAGTCCGTAGTTATTTCACGTGACTTGATCTACGACGACGTTATGGTCGTAGTACGAGTCTTCGGTCTACAATACCCATACGACGGTTGTAAATCTTAATTCTCTTTTCGAACCAGGCACATTTCACAAACACGAATCGTCTCTCTCCACACAGAGTTTCAATACTCCGTTTCTCTTTCGTGCCGCCAGTACCAACACCATCATCACCATCAAATCATGCATACAAATTCGTTTACATGTGGTATGTGTACAAAGTGGGAAAGTACAAGGTGGTAGATAAAATGTGCAAGAGAGAGATGAAAGTTTTCTCTTTTTTAGTATGTGTGTGTGTGTGTGTGTATGTGAGTGTGTACAAAGTGAAAATGAGAAAGAACAAGGTGGTGGATAAAATGAGTAAAAGAGAGATGAAAGTATTTTTCTCTTTTCTAATATGTGTGTGTGTGTGTTTGTACAAAGTGGGAAAGAACAAGGTGGTGGATAAAATGAGCAAGAAAGATGAAAGTATTTTTCTCTTTTCTAAAAGGTATTTCAAGGTGCAATCTACGCATTATCAACCTTCGTGAGAGAAAGAGAGAGAGAGAATCCTTTTTTTTTTTCTTTTTTTTCCCTTAACATATTTTACCTTTGGCCAAAGGTGGATAACTCAAACAAATGGATAAACGCACGCTGCTGAGCAACCGAGGCCTCCTCCGAGTTTCGAACCTCCATAGAAACAGGTTGAAGATGAATCATTATCTACCTTTACCTTCTATAGTTAGTTTATACCTAAACGACGAATTTTATTGGGTGAAATATAAAGTGGGAGGAAAAGAAAGGGGGAAGAAGAACTCTATTTCATAGGAAACGATCTATCCCAGTTCTGAAATTATCATAATTTAATCGTAGTTTATTTTTTTCCAATTGAAATCAAGCTCTCGTTTATTTTAAAGAAGAAAAAGGTTACAATCGAAAGGGTTCTTTTTTAAATCGAATTTATTTGTACGACTATAAAGATTCTGTTATTATTTTATTTTATTTATTGCTATTATTATTATTAATACTAGTTGGTATTTTATATTTTACCGCACATTTTCCGTTCATTTTTTTATTTTCTTTATTTTTTATTTCACTTTTTCTCTTTGTAATTATAATATTCTTGAGTGCGCGCGCGTGCCTGCTTGCGTAGCGTTTATGTTTGTGTTTGTTAGTAAAGGGTATACATCGGGGTAGCGGGTACAATCAACGAGGACAAAGTATCCAGGTTCTATAAAGAGCAAGGAAAGCGTTTCGCGCTCAAAGACTTTTCATGTTTATGGCACACGCGTGATTATAGTTCCGCATTTACGTAGCGATTATTCGCGTTCAAAGGCGCATATGTAAAAAGATGTATGTGTGTGTGTGTGGTGCCCAACGTTCGCTAAACACGCCTACGTTCACCTTTACCACACCGGATAGAAAATAAAAAAATAACAACAAAATATATACAAATCTTTATATTCGATTATATTTTTTGAATTCACTCTCTAAAAACTTCACTAATTGGAAATATTACATTTTCAAACCTCGAATATAGTAAAAAAGAATGAATGATAAAGGAGATTAAACGAAATGAATTTTTGGTTGTTTTAAAGTTTGCCTAATTAGGTTTACGTATGTTTGCATCTATGTATTTTATCTATGTTTTAAATCCCATATGTCTTTATTTAAAAAAGATCATTTTTGGTGTAAAATAATATCGTATCGGGTGTACCTATGTATAGGAATTAATTAAACCAAAAATTAGTTAATAATAAAATACAAAAAGAGAAAATGAGAATGAGAATGAGAATGAGAATGAGAATGAGAATGAGAATGGGTTCATTTACGTGTAAATATTCAAAAAAGAAAAAAAACAATTAAACTACCTTCCAGTAGGAAAATGTACAAATCGTATAACTAAAAGTCATCGTATCGTGTGACAGTGAAACATTTTCCAACGACTATGACCTAGACGACATATTCGATATATAATCCAAGTAATAATTCCCTTTTCTCCTCTCTGTGCTTTGTAATTGACTTATCATTATGTTAATTATAACTACGAGTACTACTACGACCAGATTACGTTTCAAAACGAGATGACTGACTTTGCAAGCTTTCAAAATGGAAATTCGAAAAACGTCCAAGTCATTTCTCGTTTCTCCATTGCCCTCCCTCACTTTCTTCCCATCTCTCACACTTTCTCATCGAAGACAAATTTAAATGCATATTGCTTCGATGTTAACTTTAGTTGTTATTCGTTAAAATGAAAATAAGCCGTATAATAATAATCATCATTTTCCAAAAGATTCCCACGCGTTGCGTGTACATTACACCCCCACCACACCACCCACCTACCATAAGTCCCTTCCTAATTGGTCAAAGAAAAATATATTAGATTCTGTATACTTGTATACCTTCCTTCCTTCATTTACACTTATCATCTTTCTTCCTCTAACTTACGATCTTTTATCCTCTCTTTGTTTCTCTTCACATCCTCTATGTAACTACAAATGACATATTACTCCTCTGACCCTCGGGCAACGTTTGTAAATTTTTTCTTTTTTTTTTTTTTTTTGCCGAATCAGCTATCCGTCTTGCAAAACCCTACGCCCTGTCAACGATAATTTATAACGAAAGGCTGCTGCAAATAACAGCATCCAATTACCGGTACGCGTCTCGTTTCAAACGGCGAGTGTTAACGCGTCCATAAAGTATGCGAAGACCCCCACCCCTCCCTCCTCACCCTTCACCACTCCCCCCGCCACCCCTCTTCGCTATACCTACTCAAGAAACCGCTTCTGGTCACGTTAAGAATTACGACGACCAGAATAACAATCGACGCTTCTCACCCCACCCCTTTCTCTTCCCCTCCACCCTCTTCTATCCTATGTCATCTATCTATTTATCTGTATATCATATTCCTCAGGTCTATCTACTACTTGTCTATTCAAATAACGTCAAAATAAAAGGTAATTATTTTTCTATTTACCGAGTTAATCTTTTTTTGTATTATGCTCAAATAATATTATCAAATAATATTTTATTGAATTAAGAGCCATCCCTAATAGTGCAGCAATATTTTGTATTAATGAATAATATAACATTTAATTCTAAATTTCCTGCTAATCCCGTAAAATAAAATGATAATGTTCATTTAAGTATACTTGTCAAATCGCATTTCTTATGTTTATTGACAACTTAACTGTTTAAAAAAGTTGGTTGTTGGAAAATCAAATTTGCATCCTGATATCAATTCCATTCCTGTTTCCTCTCTTCTTTTGTTGCTTCCTTCCTGTTTATTTTATTTTTTTCTTTCTTCACCGAGAGCAATTAACGATCGAGTTTCTCGCGAAAGGGGCACCTGCCGTTGTTGCATTTTCTCAATCTATTTCCGAAACGATCGCGTCAGCCCTTCTCAAAGATTATTATTATTATTATTATTATTATATCGTAAAACGATTACTATACGTAGAAGTAAGGTGTGTATTTCAACTAGGGCGCTAAGTCGACTATAAAGTTCATAGAATTTCTAAGCGATTACGTTTCTAAATAAAAAAAGAAAATATGATAACGTTTCTTAGTACGTAATCAACTACTATAACTAATATTGTATTATTTATCTTTAATAAAAAGTGTATAAAATTTTTAAAAATATTTCTCAAACAAATTCTTTTAAATAAAATCTTATTTAAAAATTCAAATTGTAACTTGATACAATTTGAATCCCACCAATTTTAGAAAATTATTGGAAATAGAGAGGCTAATACTCAAACGTAGGCTAATACTCTATACCACAAAAGTGTATTATTAGCTTCAGTATAATATGTTTCAGGGGTACAGCATGCATATAGTATTACTATTACAGATGGTATTTAATGTCAGTTTAGTTAGTTAACTATGCGACTTGTGCAAGGTGATTTTGCGCGGGTTTCAATTAGCTCGTTGATAAGCTCGTTGGAGATAAACTTAGTCTATGTCTCTCTCTCTCTCTCTCTCTCTTTCTCTCTCTCTCTTTCTCTCTATCTATCTATCTATCTATCTATCTCTATCCCTATCTCTCACATTCACCCTCTCATTTGAACCGATCGATCCAGAAACGAGTCAGCTGAGGTAAAGTGATTTCTCCGCTTGCATATCGGTTTGCACGGTAAAGTAGTTCTCGTTCACTCGTTCCTACATTTCTAACAACTCCTTTACGCTTCGACGAACACTATTGTCGCGAATAATGGCCTACCGAATGATAACTTAGGCGAATAGAAAGAAAGTATAAGATAAAGTGGTAGTAGACGACGGGTTCGTTAGTCGAGTGGTGTTAGCTTGTCGACAGAATGATAGAAACTTCACAGCATGTTTTATGAAATGTTCCATTTGTATTATCAAACAAATTTCAATAATAAATAATAAATAGATACAAATCAATAAATTGAGATATTGTTTATTAAAAAACAATTATTAATGGTTAAAAACAAAATTAAAATGATGAAAAGTTAAAATTATGACAGATTATAAATTAACTTGAGATGGTTTTAAAAAAAATTACGAAGAAGAGAGAGAGAGAGAGAGAGAGAGAGTTAGTGGTTGAATAAATAGGTTGAGAACATAGTAAAGATGATTCGGCATATTCACAGGAACGATTTTCAACGGGTCTCGAGATCATTCGCATGAGAGGAGGTAGAGGTCGAGGAGGAGCATGATACGATGAATGCGATTCATTGTGTGTTATTCTTTGTCGTTTCTGGTGATATCGATACTCTCGCGTGCCTTACTCCGCAAAATTCTAGTCAAATAAACGTCAAGCTGTGATCTTTTATATGACCATAAAATTTTATATAAAAAAAAAGAAATATTTTAATATCATTGATCAAGTTTAACACGTTAAACCTACGAACAATAATAATAATAATAATAATAATAATAATAATAATAATATATTTTTTTTAAATTATATATATTATATTTAACAATAAATCCAATACCAAAATTACGACTAACAAAAATGCATTAACGTCAATAAGTATATCATTAACGTAAATTGCATATCTTATACAAAATATAAGAAAAGATATATTGAAGTAGTAAAATATTGGAAATATGATTGAGATTGGAATAATACAAGAGAGAAAGAGAGAGAATCTATAGGAATATTCGAAGGAAGTTGCTTACTAAGCTAACGAGAGTTGGGAAAATTGTAAGGCCAGTTCGATGCGCTTTCAAAGACAAGATCCTAAAGTATACTAACAAAAGGAAAGAAAAAGACTGAGAGAGAGAGAGAAAGATAGGAGGTGAATGGCGTAGAGCGGCAGTTACGGTAAACGGTCTTCCGTTTCCAATTTGATTTTATCTATTCCCAAGAGTTTTCGAAACACATCCGCGAGCTCGAAGTTAACTCGTTGTCAGGGACACGAGTTTGCGAACTGGGTCTCTCTACATATTCTTCCCTTCTAGTTCCCTGCAATTTCTCGCGAACGTAGTTTGCACCGAAAAGGAGAAAGAGTGATAAAGATAGAGGGATGAAAGAAAAGACAGATAAAGATATATAGACAAAAGATAGAAAGATAGATGAGAGAGAGAGAGAAGTAGTATTGTTTCTAGCAGGTTTCCTACGTGGGAACGAAGCACGTTTATCTTTGAACGCACGACACCGAAACATGCCTTCCCTTTTCTTCTTCCAGGTTTCGCGAATGCTATGAATGAAATGTTAAGCCATCTTCTACCAGGGTAAACTAGCAAGTTTAGTAAGCAAGTAAGTAAGCAAGCGAATAAGTTATCCAACAATTCAACTATTTTCCTTCAACGTTTTACGCAAGATGAGTTTCCTTCACGTCAATGATCATCCTCTTTTCTCCCCTACTACACCCCTCCTCCGAAAACTCGAGTTAATTAATTCGAGCGAAAGGATACGGAACGGATTAAGAAAGACAAAGTCAAAAATAGATATAAAGAATAGTATTAATTCGTTGTGAAAAGGAAACGAGATAAACAAAGTATGTCGATGTCGCACGTATTTGTCAACAAAGAAAACCGAGCAATTAATTAACCGAAGTGGTTCCGGTCACGACCGAAGAGTATTGTTGCGGTCCTCTGAACCATTGTCCTTTTATACAAGGACGTTTCATTTTTCTCCCTCTTCTATCTTTTCTTTCTCCTATCCTTCCTTTATTCATCCATCAATCGATTTAGCCCTTCGTTTGTACATTACCATACGCTAGCAAGCATCGTATATTGAAAAATAGTCACCAAATGAGTGGATTTAAACTTTTTGTTTAGGGTTCGACTCACCCTCTTCCACCTTTAGGGTTAATGAGATTTTAAAATATCACGCTTGAGAAATTATTAAAGGGTGAATATATATGTGTACTTGTGTAAAGAGAGAGAGAGAGAGAGAGAGAGAGAGAGAGAGAAGTTCAGAGGAAGGAAGCCTTGTAAATTTTGGTTGAAAACCACGAAATTAACCGAGATGAAATTTACAGGAACTAATTAGCTATACGTTATATTGTAAATAATTAGGAAGGTTATCGGCAACTTGCCAAGATTCGTTTACCATATATTTGGTTATCTTTTAGAGAAAATTTCTTATTTTAATAATAATTATGAAGAGTATGGTAATGTTGACGATTCGAACTTGAAAGAATGTTTCTATCAGAAAAGGGGAAAATTTAGTTGGAAACACCGAGCCGAATAGACAAAGATCAAGACTCTCAATAGCATTGGAAGTCGAAAGGGAGGAAAAAGGGAAGGAAAAAAAGGGCGGATATCGATTATGAACCATCATTGTCGTCCTTGTCGTCTAATATCGCGAGAAAGCTTCCCCAATCGGAAATGCGTGGCAGAAATGGCGCGTGTCGTTCGAAAGTAGTCGAGATGCTTCGAAATTCAGCCCTTTTTTCTGTTTTACCTATCTCTTTTTCTATCTTCCCTTCGCACCAATCGGAATGAAAGCTCGCTAATGCAAACCAACGGCCTAGAACGAACGGACGAACGAAAAAACGATACGAACGAAACGAACGAAACGAACGAACGAACGAACGAACGTGAAAGTAATAGTGGAAGAAAAAGTAAAGTACCGAAGGGATGAGGGTAAAAAGGAGTGAGAGAAAAATAGAAAGAGGAGGAAAAATGTAATTACAGAGAAGAATGATAATGAAGTTTACATTTTAATAACCCACCACGTCAGCAGATGGCCCGAATGCGATATTAATACCGACACTGCTATGACCGCATTTACGGGCTGCCAACATCCTAGCATAACGCCCTCGTTTTCTCCTATTCCCTGAGTAAATGGGGGATGAAAAGAAGATGTCATTTCCTCCCACACCCTACATACTACTTACTTACTTACTTACTTACTTACGTGGTTGGTTGTTTGCTTACTTGCATAGCCTTTACGATCATACGAAATGTTTGCTTTGAAAAAGAAACTCTCTTTCAGTTTATGCCAAGATGAACAAGCAATGATGTTTGTTTGATCGATTACTCTAAGAATTTCAATTAATACTTTAACTAATTGTCTTCATATTGATCTATTCAATAGATTTATATTAAGAAATAACAACGAATCTAGACAGGGTTCAATGACTTTCAACATCTTGCCTGTGTTTTTTGGTAAGTTTGAAGATTTTAAGTTTGATGGTAAGAGTTTTGATCAGGGTGATATTTTAGCCGCAGGTGTTAACGCGAATAAGAGAATTGGTACGGTTCCTGTGATGGGAGATATTATTATTGCGTTGGGAGAGAAAGAATGTTACATATATATATGTATTCTGGGAGGTAGTAGTAATGTCTTTACGGAACGAAAGCAGCCTCCAGGGTGAATGCGACAACGACGACATGAATCTAATTTATAAGTTATGAGTCTGACCAAGCTTCATCTTCAGACGAGACGAGACGAGACGAGACGAGACGAGACGAGATGAGACCCTCCTCCTATTCTCTCTTTCCCTTTTCTCTTTCTCTTCTTCCCAGTTCACTCACCAAACTCGGACTTTCAATTTGCGAGTGCCGTGAGTCACGCGAGAAGACCATGCTCCTTGTCTCGGATGTTACCGTGAGTATTTCCTTTACGAGAAGGTTCCACCCTTCTTTGACCTTTCTTCCCTTTTATATTTTCTTCTTCTACCTTAGAAAAAAATGGACCAAACAATTCAACACGCGTTATTTAAATGATCGACCATGGAACGTTTCTTTCTCAAACTATATAATTTTAATATTAAATATAATTACCTTGAATTAGGGAAATAATTTTCTAATTAAAATACTATTACCACGAAATGATTATCTTCGTTTGAATTTTAATTATTAATATTGTCTTATTTAATATTAAATTGTTATATTAAAGAAATAAAACATATTCGTCGATAAGTGTCAAAAAAACACTTAAAAAACTACATCAAACCTATAGTCATTGGTCTAATATGAATAAAAAAAAAAAAAACCTTCACTGTCTGTTCTTCTCCAACTTATTATCCTCTCATTCTATCAAAAAAAAAATTCCAAACGAATATTCCAATGTAATATACTTGGGTCAAATTTTCCTACTAATTATCGAATCCCAATGAAAAAAGGGATGGATGAGAAAGAAGAAGAGTGGAAAAGAGTAGGGATAAAAAGAGAAAGAGAAGAATAAGAAGAAGAAGAAGAAGAAGAGGAAGAAGAGGAAGAGGAAAGCCCTAGTTGCAAAAGTAAATGGCTGACGGCAAGAAGTAAGCGCCCGGAATAATTAGAGAGCTCGCTGTAAAAGATACCGTTCATTAAGTCATTTTGCACGGTTGTTCAACCTCCGCCCACTCCTCTCTCTCTCTCTCTCTCACACTCTCTCTCTCTTACTCTCTTTCACTTGCTTCCTTCCTTGCCCTTAGCAGAGTGAGCAAAGCAAACCTTCAACTTTCCTTTTACCAAAAAACAACGTCAGACCGGTGAAATTCAACGATGAAAGATAAAAACAAAAGGTTGATAAAGATGAAAAATATTGAGAAACATAGAATTCTAATCTTTCTATTTCCACCTTTCTCCTTTCTCACTCACTCTCTTTATTTTCCTTTTGATTAGTTCTCAATTTACATTGAACTCTCAGTCACGGTATATTGCCGATGAGAAACCATTTAAAATTTGTTTAGGATACGTTGCATAGATGATTCTACGAGGTAGTAAGTTGATATTATAGGAGGATGGGTGTTAATGAACCTTTGAAGCACTATAATAGGGCTAACCGAACTTTGTATCGAGATATGTACACCTGAAACACGAGTGAAACCCCAAATAATCCTCGATAAAATTTGAATAATCCACTGTTACCGATAACCGTATGTACATATATATACTCTGTTGTGAGATACTCGTCGATAACGGGCATTGATTGCACGCGTGCGCGCGTGCTAGCATAATCGAGGATAAAAAAGAAAAATGTGAATAGAAAAAGAGAAGAGAGAAAGGAACTGTGAAAATTGTGCCTATTCGTGCGAGGATTTTCCTGCGGGTTTTCTTTTATCTCATACCTTTTTATCTCATACCTTTTTATCTCCCCCTCCTCTCTCTCTCTCTTTCTTTTTATCTTTCACTGCAATCCTGTAATCGGTCGGAAACGTCAAACTTATTTCCGGTATTCCGAAAACACTTCACGTGTAATAAAATCCAACTAAATATATTGTTAATAATCTTTCAATCAATTATTCTCTAAAAGAAATTATCTTTCAAATCGTGTCACGATTTTTATATAATTTTATTTTTTTTTATATTCATGAGTTTAATCCCATAAAATAAAAATATAATAAAATAATTGATTGACATTGAACGTATACTAGAACTTAAAGGTATTTTCCCTTATTTTGTATTTAACTGCATGATAATTATTGTACAATTAGAAAATATTGTAAAGCATCTCAAAAAGAAAATGATTCTTTTTTTTTTTCAAAAATAGTACTTCAAAATAATTAATTTTTGTTACATTCTTCTACCAGAATTTAAAAAGATAATAAAATAAAACAACAACAACACTAGAGTGTAAATACTCAAACGTGAACTTGAAAATTGTATTACCAATATTACACGTTCGGTTTGAGTAATGCATTTCAAAAAAAAAACAAATCATATAACCATAAATGAAAAATACACGTAGATGTATATTTTCCTAAGGAAGTTCAAAAGTGAAGAGAAATAAACTTATGGTTGTTAGTAGGATAAGAATCTCTAAGCGGTTGGAGAGTTGTGTTACTAGCCATAGTAGTTAGGAGAAAGTTTCTCAAGCGTAACGTGGATACCTAGGTATTTATGTATGTATGTGTATATGTATGTATATTCTGGGCGTTACCACTTGCCAGTCGGCTAACAAACAGGATATTAATGGATTCTTCACCTCTTCTCGAAAATAAAAATGCATATTCAAATCTCTTCAGGTTGATCCCCAAATAAACACACCGTCGACGTAATTGCACGTTGTCAATCCTTCTCTCTCCTTCCCTCTCTCTCTCTTACACATATTTTCTCTCCTTGTCTTACTTTCAACATCACCAACGAGAAGTTACTTAACATAGTTCAAAACCAGAGTGAAGTTCTTCGTGCAGTACGATTCGGTAGTGACCACCAAGGGCCAAGAAATTATTTGGCCTAAGTCAGAAAGAAAAAAAGGAAGGATGGGCTCACCATCGTTAATCTTTCCTCTTAACGCCTTAACTAACTTTACGAAGGAAAAAAAAAATTAATAAGAAGAAGAAAGAGAAAGAAAATGGGTAAAGGTAGAAGAGAGAGAGAGAGAGAGAGATGTGAGGGAGGGGGAGGGGCAAAGTTCGAAACGAACGTTAGGCCAATTTCGCGAGTTGATACCCATTATCATATTCCTCGCGTATCATATCGAATTTATGGCTAATAAAGGCCGATCGAATAACAGGCCCGACACACAAGGACCCCTGAGGGCCGAATCGCTAAGAGCCACTCTCTCTCTCTCTCTCTATCTCTCTCTTTTCTTCTTGAACACACGCACGAATCCAAGCACATTCGCCACTAGCATCGACGTGACTCCGGAGAGTAGCAGCAGGCTTTATAGTCATGGCAGTTGGCAGTAGTGGCAATTGATATGCGCACCATTGATATATGGGGGCATATTTCACGAGGTTGGCAGACCTGCGAGAGACCTCTCGGGTTTGTTATCTCTCCCTTCTCTCTCTCTCTCTCTCTCTCTCTCTCCCTTTGCATGTCTATATGTGTACATGTGTGTACGTGTGTGAACATGAATCCTCTCCTCTTTCTCTCTCTCTCTCTCTTTCACGTCTTCCAACCCATGCACGGGGACTTTATTTTGGCCCCATCCAAATCGACTACCAATATGCTCGATGAATTATGCTTCAACCTTTGTTAAGATCACTGACGTGTCTTTGATTGGAACGAACGTATACCCCGTTTAGCCCCAACCCCCTCTACCCAACGAGATACGACGAACCTTTGACCGGATACTTGCTAACCACTCGTTCCCTTCGATCGTATCCATCCGATGGATAAAATTTACTAACCAACGAGATTTTCAACTTAACATACACGTGTATGTATGTATGTATTTTCATATTATACTTGTGTATGTATACATGATACTGTGTTGTGTATATATGATACTTATATTCTTTAACGTGAGAAAAGATAGTGATCCATCTCATTGAGTAACTCTTACAGAATCAAACTATTGTTCCAATAATAATAAATGAATAATAAATATAAAATAAAATAAAAAAGTATCATCTCTCAAAAATAATTTCAATTCGAAATAAAGGAGAAAGAGAAAGACAGAGAGAGAGAGAGAGAGAGAGAGAAACAGAGAGATAGAAGTATGGTTGTTCATTTTGATCGGTGCTATCCTCTCCGCGTTATGTATCGTTGTAACCTTTGGAATACTTTGCTACAAACGCGACTCGATGACTCGTCGTTGAATAAATTCATGAGTTACACACAATCGGCAATAAATTATACTCGGCCGTCGTTAAAGTCCGTTCCATCGTACGGGGAACGGACGAAAGTTTATTCATTGTCGCGAGATGAAAAATCACGAATAACTCGTTCGTCAAATAAGAGATCGAGACGTTCCCATTGATACGAGATAATAATTTGTATAAAAAAAAAACAAAAAGAAGACAATTAATACGAAAGAAAATAAATAAATGAATAATTACAAAAGTAAAAATATAAAATTGCATAAAATGCAATTGTTTAATTCTCAATGAACCATCGTAGTTTATCTATGATTCACTTCTTTATCGTCAAATGAATAATAAATAAAATATAAATTAATAAAAGAACAAAGAATTTGTGGTAAAGAATATAAAAATAAAATTGCTTGTCGTTTTAATACAAAAGAACAAACAACATACAATTATTTCCCTAATATCAACCATAATTGTATTTACCTGTGACGCCTATTCGTGACGCATTCTTTAACTTCATTAACGAAGTAAAAGTAGTCACGCTTTTCCCAGAATCCTTATCGTTAGGTCCGACCTAATTATAATCGTCATTTTCTCTACTAGTGTGTGTGTGTGTGTGTATGTGTGTTTGTTAGTGTAAACGAACTATATCGTCGTATACGAGGAAAAAAGGGACGATAACGCGTTTCCGTAGAAAGGAGGCATCGATAAATGCATCGTTGCACGTGTATCAGTCAGTCAGTCCAGTCAGTGTTCTCAATGCAGTCGAGGAAGAAATGCCGTCACGAGTTTGTAGAAAGAAACCGAGCGTGTGTTCAAAAAAAACTTTAACTTCGTTTATATGTGTGTATGTGTTTGCACACGAAATGCCCTTTCAACACGCACCCGTTGCGAAAGATCCTATCCTCCTCCCCTCCTCCTCCTCCATCTCCTCCTCTACACGTTTCATATCCTTCTTAAACTATTTTAACGAGCCAAGTATGCGAATAAAATAGAAAAAAACGAGAAAATATATTTCAAATAAAAATTTTGAATAATAAATCAAGAAAAAATAAATAGTAAAATAAAATGAATTTAATAAACATTTTTAATTCTCGTAAATTGCATTGAGAATTCGTTAAAAGAGAATATACTTAACTATGATTAGGAATTCATTTTTAAGATAATCTTCTCTTATGACAGTTTGAAGTAAAGAATAAGAGAAATACGAGAAAGGTTTGAACTCGAAAGATAAACTTAAAGTAGGGAAAATTATTGAAGATAACATACCATTTACAATATCACGGAAACCGTCATATTTATATTAGATTAGATACCAAAAGAAAAAAATGCTTCTTGTTTGTATGCGTGAACAAAATAAAAAGGACAAAATTAGGAAGAAACCACGAAGAAGTATATATAAAAAAACAAAAAGTACAAGGACGACTAAGGGTAACGGGGCGGAGGGGGAGGGATAAAATTCGCGTAGTATCTCTGGTTGATGTATTCCCCGTGTGATTCGATGTGTAAAAGTTTTGAAATTTGAAACTTTTACACGTGTGAATCTAGGAGAAAGATTTTCGATTCCCTACAAACCAAATCGGGAATGTTCCTTACATGGGATTTGCACGTATGTTGTAAAATAGAAAAAGAAAGAGATGAAACTTGAACTAGGAAGAAAAAGATCGTACGTCATCTGCAGACAGTTTGATTAACAGAAGAGAGAAAATGTGTGTAACTCCTAAAAATAGATAGAAGTCGTACTAACAATAAGTCGAGAAAGTATAGTAAAGTTAAGATTCTAATTTTCTTCGATAAACTTTAAAGACACTCTTGACACACGATTATTTCTATTTTATTTATTTTATATGGATTTTAATCCTTGGATACAACGCAGATTGTTTATTCTCGATCAAACCTGATCGTTAAACTCGATGATTCAAATAAAAAAATATAGAAAATATTGAAAAACAAGAAATTTATTTAAGAAACACGAGAAGTTTGTTTATTTCGACGAGTTGTTTATAGGACAAGTTTGTCGCGCGTTGTTTTTTTATTTGTTTTCTAACAACACTAACACGGAATACGAAAACTATGGTAGTTAGAGAGAAAAGAAAAAGATTTTTTTGGGGATAAAACATCGAATATTTTCGAATCACGTACGCCTCTATAATGGAAGCTTCTATTTTCTGAAGGAATCACCTCACGTTTCAACACGCTTCTCTGTGTATATTTTTATATGTGTGAGTGTGTATGTGTGAAAAAGAGAGTAACGGGGTGAGAATATGTAAAGTGTAATATATATAGTATCGGAGAATAGTAAGGTTTTCCCTAAAATCGAAATATGAATCGTTCGATTTGGATCCATCTATCCAACTATCGAAGATTCAGTCTATTTGAATCTTTTCTCAGTGGGTATCGGAAGTTGAAAGAAACGAAAGAATCAGTGTCGAACATTGTTCGAATAAAAATCTTCACCAATAGGGACAGAGACGAAAGAAAAATAAATAAATAAATAAATAAATAAATATTTTTAATGTTTAATAAACATTTTTAATGCTCGTTAACCGTTGCATCGAGAATTCGTAAAAATACACACACACAACAACTATGTTTAGGATATCATTCTAATTGTAAAATCATCTACCCTTACTATTAGTTTGGAATAATAAAATTAAATAAATTTAATAACCATTTTGATATACTATTTTAATAAATTGATTATGTAAAATTTTTTAAGTGTAAGGTATTACAATTAAAATAAACCAAACACCTTACTCTAATCTTAACAATTATTATTTCATAAAAAAAAAACATGTGGAAAATAATTTCTAATTAATTCGATCGTTTAAAGTATTTCGATTACACGAATAAATAATATCAAGAAAACTTTATATACCTCACTTAAAAAGAATAAAATAAAACCGATTCACAGAGATACACACACAGAGACGTACATATACGTTGTGGTACACATATAAAAAGAAATGAGGAAAAGAAAAATAAAAAAAGGATGAAAAAAGAGTCTGAGAAGGAGGAGGAGGTGGAGGTGGGTCGGTCGATCAGCCGAGCAACAATTTGTCGTGACGTGGGCGGGCGGCAAAAGGGATTCTTACATATCCCTTGGATGCTGCGTCGAAGTCTTCGCAAGAGGAAGAGAGACAGACAAAAAGATAAAAAAAAAAATAAAGAAAGAAAGAAAGAAAGAAAGAAAGAGAGAGAAGCACGAGCCCGCGTACCGATTTGTCTGGGCATCTCGTCGCATCGTAGAAAACGAAGTGGCTGTCCGGAGCTGGCTTTTCGCCATACGCCCACGCAGTTTCTCCTTCAAACCCCCACCCACTCCCACCCCTTCCTCCTCCATTCTTCTGAATCTTCTCTTCCTCATCCTCTTCCTCATCCTCTTTCCTCTTTCATTCTCTTTATCCTCCTCAGACGCATAGAACAACGTCGCCACACTAATCCCACACACACATGCACAGACTTCGTCATCTGTGTATATGTGTGTATGTATGTGTGCTCCTTTTTCTGTCTCTTTTTTTTTATACCAAGACGACCCTTTTCTATCTTCTTCTTTCTTACACCGAGCTTGGATTAAAAGAATGTGATAGAGAGAGGGAAGGGTGAGGGTGAAGGGGGAGTAACTAACGACTAATGGTACCACTCGAGAATCGTTACACGTTGAAAAGTTACGAAATCACGTTGATCGATATTTTCTACAGAAAATTTCTTAAGTTTTCCTATCTCAAGTCTCTTAGTGAAAACTTAACGAATGTTTGTCTAATTCCTATCATTTCTAACCGTGTAATTAGCCAAATTTCGATAATATCAACTTACGTTTGCTAATTATACTTAATCTTAATATGAAAAGAGAAACATGAGAGGTTTAATTGATAAAACTACTTTCTTATCTTTTATAAACCACAAAAATATAGTTAAATAAATAAATAAAATGTAAGAAACGATAGGAGAACGAAAGTGTTAGTTGATTTATTTCTTGTTTATTTTTACGGTATATGCAACGAAATAAACAATATTGAATTTCAAGTAAGTTACGTTATGATCAGGATTGCATAATACTTACGTCAAGATTTTATCAAGATTGCATTTAACATTCAGAATTGTTTTAGCTTATTTCCCGATATACTTGAATTTTATTTTTTCGTATTACCAAGAGATTTGATACGTTTTTAAATAATAACAACTAAATTGATAATCTTTAATCGAGAAAGGAAAAATAAATTGATAAAGTTAATATATATTTATAGTTATATGTTAACAAATATTCGATATATAACATACGAATGTGATATTTCATAAAAGAAAGATACGAATTTATTGATGCATCTCTATGTTTACGTGAAACACGTATTGTATTTATGCAAAGAAATATGAAGTGATATTAAAACAACGCATGCGAGATTTATCATAATGTTCGATAATACGCACGTGAAGGAGAAGCCTGATTTACTCTGAACTGGTCGATTAATCGTACTACGGTGTCGAAATAAAAAATAAAAACAAGAAGATAAGTAATGTACGAAGTTGATAAATAACTGATAATCGCGAATGATGAATACATGTATATATATTTTCCCTTTGTTGCAAAACTACATTTATGTATTAGGTGTTAGAATTAATTCGTAGCATTTTACGAGAAATGGTACGAGTATTACAGTATTATATGTACATATATGTTTGTGTGTATGTGTGTGTGTGTCGTATGACGAAGTAAGAGCAACATCTCGGCTGGCTAATCCAGCATGGATCTACTTTTGCTGAGAACAAGAGAGAGAGAGAACAACTAAATCCTCAGTTAGAACTCAGAGCTCTTTTTACGTTCTCGCAGTAACACGGATTAAACGACACTAATTTATACGAGTGGGGACAAGAGAAAGCTCGGAACGCATTCGCTAAACGCAATGAACTATGGCGAGGAGCTAATCCACGTAGCTTACGAGAGTTCCACAAATTTTATGATCTTCGACTAGTCCAATGTATCTCTTTCTCTCTCACTCTCTCTTACACAAATTCTCTTTCTCTTTTTACACAATAGAAAACAAAAACAATTATCCAATTTTTCTTTTACCACCATCAACTTTATCTAATTGTTTTAATATCAAAATTCGCAGCAATCAATAAACAAACAAACAAAATCGATATATATTTATTTCTATTTGCTTTTTTTATATAAATGTTAAAAATATTTCAATATGGATATTATACAAGAATTAAAAAAAAAAATAAAATAAAATATTCAGCAAAAACAAACGTTGAATGATTTTTAATCGACAGGTACTAATATCATAATTTAATAATCTACACAATAAAAAAGATTATTTCTATAGCCGATTGATATATGGATAAAACTACAATCTACTTCAATCTAACAATAGAGATCGATAAACCTTACCACCCCATAAAAGGTGTATTATTTAAGATAAAATCGATAGGTGGTTATCAATAAAACGAGTTACCCAAATGATCAAAATTCTTGGTTTCATTAGTTAGAGAGATCCGATGAATAGTTTAATGGTAAGTAACGAGTGTAATTAAGCGAGATGGTGAAAACGAGTCGGTAAAACGTAATGTGGCGCCGTTTAGTATAAGAGAGAAAGAGAGAGAGGGAGAGAAAAGGGATACCACTAAAAAGGGGAAGTGGGATCCGAGTTCAAAGGAATACCACGGTTTGCGACGTCATGAAAGTCCGCATACTTCCTCGGCGGAATGTCACAGGGTGTCTCGATGGTTTTGGCTTGCCGGCACGCTACTACCTACACACACCTACACACACATGCATACACACGTACACACACTTCGGACCCTTCTGAATTAGTCCGTGAATTAGCCTGATCCTCTAGTGTCCACCACTGGCGACCCGAGCATTTGGTCTCCCTTGCAGAAACCGTGCAAGGGTTAAAAGTTTATGTCATACTGTTAGATACCCCTAACTTTCTTTCTAATAAAAAATAACAAAAATATATAGTGAAATATATATACATATATATATATATTCGCTTGTATTTATTTAGTACAATATTTGGTTTAATAAATAGGTCAGTGTATATGAATATTTGGTAGAGTTGAAATATTATATTGTGAATATTCAAAATAAATGGTACAGTTTTCACATATCGATACAAAGAGGGCTGGAGGGGTGTATGCTGATATTTCATATTAATCGGTTGGGTTACACACTGACCCCCAAAAATATAAATTCAAATATATTTGGTTAGTGGAGAATAAAAGTCGAATCTTTGGTCACAATTCAATGGGAAAATTCGACATTATTTTGTCCATCAACTCAACATGTACAAATTAGTTCTCCCATAGAAAAGAAATAATCTTTCGAAAATCTAGAAATATAAATCTTGATTCTATGTTTCGATATTATATCTTCATCTTCAAGTTCTATGGGATTAAACGGTTTATGGTTTATTCTTCGGAATGTCATAATTATGGTTGTCCGGTTCCACGTGTAATTGCTTATCGAGCATCGTTAAACTCGAAGAATGAAATTATCGGAGATAGAGCGTCCTGGGAGCGGGTCCATTAAACCGTCTCGGAAGGAACCGATGCGGACTCGAACGGAACTAATTGAACCGTCCTCGGACCGTAACCGGTACTTCGGACCGATTCTGAACGTGGCCCCCATCGGAGTGATATCCCTCGTGATGGGATTATTCACAGTGATCTGATACTCACATTACTATTATATATTTTTTACAAATACTTTCTTTCTCTTCGAATGATATACATTATATATTTATTTAAAAAACAATACAAGATATTTATATCGGATTAAGTTTTTACTCAAATATGGGTCAATCGGTCACCCATATGCATTGTTGACCCATTTACGAATCGCTAGTAATTCAAAGACGAAGAATATATTTAACACTAGATTTACCGATGTTGATTAAATAATTATTTTTATTTTTTTACAAAATAAGATATACAATACATTCAATAATGTGAAATATTAAATCTCTTCAAGGAGAGATTAAGCAAAAATTTACATTTATTTCATTACGTTACTAAAAACCAATATATGGTTTTACCAAAATAATATTTAAATTTTATATATATATATATTAAGTAATCAAATTTGAAGTAAGTCAAATTGGCTCACTCGATAAATCTAGTATTAATATAGATTTAGTTTGATGGAAAAAAATAACCAAGAAAAAAAAAAATAAAATAAAATGAAGTAAATAAATTAATGAAAATCTATGCAGAGAGAAGCTCCCTCCCATAGCGAACGAAAATAAATTTGAAATATTTCCCATTTTAATGTTTCTCTCGCGTTTGACTATGTACAGTTATATATGTATACCAAATGGTATTACGGTAGTATATAACATACTATCCCCAAAAATCCAGTCCTTTCCTACGGTTACCATAAAACGATTCAAAATAGCCTTCCTCATGAAAATTTTATAACATTGCGGGACAAACGATCTTTTTCGAATTGTAGGAAACCGTATAATGTGAACATAAAACGATAAACATTGAAAACTATGATAATATCGAACCTGACTACTTCTTCCTCTCTCTCTTTCACTCTTTAAATATATCGAATTAGTTACCTAATTGAATAAGTCAGTAACGTTAAAAATCATCTTTTCCTTTGCCACAAAATCTGATCTTTGACATTCCACGATTAATCATAGAATATCGTATGTGGAATTAACTCGAAACTTTCCAAACGAATTATTTTATTTTATTAGATTGGTAAAAAAAAGAAATGTCAGTTTTTGTCATTGAATTGTGACCAATAAATCCGACTTATTTTTTTTTTCCACCAACACCCACACAACTCATTATTTAATTTTATTTTATATTACGAAATTACACAATACAAAAGTACAAAAAAAAATAACTTTTATAATAAAAATATAATAATAATAGAAAATATTAAGATAAAATGTAGACAACTAACTTATTCTTGTACTCTCACCTATTTTTCTAATGCCGAAAGGGGAAAAGAAAAAAGGTAAAAAAAAAAAAAAATAAATAGGAACGAAGGATTACTCGCGGCCTTAGGATTCTGGCAAGAAAAGTGCACTTTTCGGTCGAACAGCAAAGCTGCATTACACTCGTGTCGGTATCTTATTCGCCTTCAAACGATCCATCGTATGGATCGCAAAAGTACTGAAGCTGAAGAAAAAATATTTCTCTCTCTTCCAAAAGAGAGTGAGAGAAAGAGAAAGAGAGGGACAGAAAAGAAAGAAAGAAAGGTAAAACAGACGGAACAATGCAAATAAGCCAATTACGTCAATCCTGAGAAATCGCGGGGATAGAAGGGGGAAGAAATAAGAAAAGGACAAGAAAGAGAGAAAGAGAGTGAGAGAAATATTCGAAGTGTATGGTAAGTAAGTACGTGGATGCGAACCAAAGAGAAAGAAAGAAAGAAAGATATAGAAGATAAGTATAATAAAACAAAAAGAAGAGTTAAGGCCACCTAACTATACCTGTATATACACTACTCGTATATAAATGTATTTATGTATATAACTAAAAATACATACATACATACATACATACATACATACATACAGTTCGTGAATGCGTTCGTGCATTCGTTCGCTCGTGCATGATCGTTGCATTAGGTAATGATATCGGCATTATGGCTCTCTCAGACGTTGAGGAAAAGGGGGGAAGTTGGAAGGAAACGAAATGATGACGAACAGGCCGGACCTCGGATCGAGGCCCGTCGAGGCCTCATCGAAGGAGGGCCACAGGGTAATTATACAAGCAAACAAGGGGCGGTCCCAGCAAGATTATAGGGTTCAGTTTCTATCTCTTTCTCTCTTCTTTCTCCTCTCCCCCCTCCCCCCTCCCACCTTCCCTTACTTTCTGTCTCGAAGTGAGCCGAGTTCCTGGCCACCACCCCTTCGATCGGCTCCCTCTCCTTCTTCTTCTTCTTCTTCTTCTTCTTCTTTCGGTCTTCCTCTCGTCAGGCCGTGTTTTCTCGTAATTACAGGGCCAAACTGCTGCTCCTTCCTCCCCACATAACCCACCCTTTCTCCCACCCACTGTATCCTTCTACCTCTTATCCTGTCCTATCCTTCCTTCCTTCCTTCAATCCCTATTTTGTTTATTTTTATTTTATTTTATTTTATTTTTACCACCCGCTATAGTCTACGAAGTATAATTTAAGATCTTTTTTAGAGGAATACAAAATTACGACAAGGGGCTGATATTTATTCCCATCCCTTTATACTGGGGTTAGACTTTGTCGATTAATTAGAAATGTTAATAAACCTACATCTCCTCCCTCCTCCTACTTGTGAAATTGGTAAGTTAGGTTGACCGGTATTTCTATACTGTGAGGTAAAAAAACAACCATCTCATCGTAAAATTGATAAAAGGGGGAAAAAGAAGAGAATACGATGAATAGAAAGAGAGAGAGAGAGAGAGAGAGAGAAATAAAAGAAAAGTAAAATTAGTCGAGTCGTTTGAACCACCCGGTAGGAGATAGCGATATTTTCGAATGACAAAGTGGCATGGTGTTTACGAGGAAGCGTGCTGCGATTATGAAAAACCGGATTGGGTCTCTTAAACGACAAACTTGCCACTCTCTCTCTCTCTCTCTCNTGATTACCCATTATTACCAAGATCGGAACGTTTTTGAATTAACAATTTTCTTTTTTTTCTTATTTTGTTTCATATCAGTTTTATGAACCACTCTACTCTTACTAAAAATCCAATTCCATTTCAAATGATAAAACACACGTCTTTTATACAATTGTATTTATCTAAATGATTATTTAATTTTCTTCACGAACTTTCTTTCGAGAAAGTGTTTTCTTTGCTAATTAAACTTAAACTTCCGATTTACGTGTTTAAACGAATCTAAATATATTTCTTTTTAATTAGATTTATCTCGTATTGTTGTATGATTTTCCAAATACCGCGTTACGATTTGTAAAATTCGTGAGGAAAAAATTCGCTAATTGTTTTTCTAATTAAATTGTAACTGCTAGTAAAAGCTAACATTCCGACGTGTATATTATTTTTCGTAAAATTAATTTAACAAAACAAGAAAGATATAAAATCATGATATCTTGTCTTCCCATCTTACGAAAAATGTAAAAAAGAAATCGTAGCGGTTGCAGTTCGATACGAAAACATCGATAAATCCTTTCGCGAATCGTGGTTGAAAATTTAAGAGCGACGAAATAAGAAAGACGAATCGGGAATAGGAAGAGTTATAGGAGTGGCGAAGGGTTGTAGGAGAGAGGAATTTGAGGTAGTAAAAGTTTTTGGAGTAAACGAAATCCACGTCATCCTGTCCGAAGTCTCGAGGCTTTTCTGTCGGGACTTTCACGTCGCTCATTCGCCATGCTCAAGTTCGACCTAGTTTGGTTTTCGAATAGGGCCGTATCTTCCAACACTCCCTCTTTCATCCACCACCCTCACCTCTCCTTTCCCCCTACACCCTTTTCCTGGCCTTTGGGAAAATCCAAACACGCCGGTCACGAAAGCAACGACGTGATTTGAATACTTTATGCTTTCCCCCTAAACTAAAATGTATTTAAAAAGAATACGTCGATTCGATCGCGTAAATGCATTTCTATATGTGTGTCTGAATATGTGTATGTGTGTACGTGACACGTATTTATGACAAGAGTTTTGAGAGATAACATGAAATTTAGCGACAGTATATTCGAGTTTAATTCGTAATTTGTCAAATTTGTTTTTTTGATGGAAATTATGTTTTTCATAGTGAATATATATATAAATAAATGAATGTTTCTGTCATGTGTGTACATATATTAAATCGTTCCATACGTTTCTTCCTAATATTTAAATATAAAATATTTTTTCTAATACATTTTATATTATTTTACTAACATTAAATACCACAGTATTACGATAAAAGTAATAGGAATAAAATCGTATATTGTTGAGTAAAATAAATATTTCATACTTAAAAATTAAATGTTTAAAAAGGTTAAAAATTATGGTCAGCTTACGTTTAGATGTACCTTTGTTCTTGTATCCAATACTGCAATATCCATATCCATAACTGCAGGTATCCATATATGCACTATACACACTCGCTCACATATGCATTTCACTTGCATAGGAAGAATACACGAACACACGTATACGTGACGCGAAATAAATGTTATATTCTTAATATTATTGTTTTACCTTCCGACGCTCGAAGAAGACTAATGATTATTATGAAAAATAGTTACGAATATAATCGACAAGTACCGAAGATGCACGAAGGTCAATAACAAATCTAACGACGAAATGACAATGTTCGGTTGTCGACACCGGCCGAAGAGTGACGGAGAGTACCGAACGTAAACAAAACATTGAACGCTCAACTAAGCCGGTAGTTAAGGAATGTTTTTCTATGTGTATTTTATATTTAACGAATTTCCTAGAATTCACCAAGAGTTTTAAACAGTACCGATGTCTTTCTCTAAATACATTCAATACGTACGGGATTATTACTATGTTCTTGTACAGCTGACTTACTTTTGTATCGCTGACCTATTTTTCTCAATAGTGACCTACTTGTGAACAGCTGTAATCTATTCCTAATGAAAGATATTCATTTTATTTCTTAATATTTAGATAATCAATAAGTATATTTATGAATAGTTTATTGTTATTAAATCGATTATTTAAAAATTCTTCCATACGTACGTATTAGAATTAATACTTTTCTGAAACAAAAAGAAAAGAAAAATTTCGTATAAGAATTCTTATATGTTTCGTGTTGTATCTGTAAAAATATAAAATTTATTTATTAAAATTATAATGTAATTAGTGTAGTGTTTAAAATAATGTATACAATTTAGAACATTCTTAAATATAAGAAGAGTGCATTAGAGTAGAAGACATATGCAAAATAATTGTTAATTAATCGAAAGAATTAATTATTATAATTTAAATGTAATAAGTATAAGTTCTGCGTACCTTCCTCCACGAAATCCATTGTTAGACTGGTTTGATATCATCTATGACAGTTTTATTTTCGAAAGTTGTTTACATAATTATCGGAGGGGATTAATTGTATTTATTTCGAATATTATTCTCGTTATACTAACACCACTTCTAAGAATTCTTATTCTATGCGTATGTGTGTGCTTACACGTCTAAATCCAACAGAATATTTACTTGAAAAGAGTGAAAATTATTAAGGCATTTTTTAATTAATATTTCGATCCAGTATTGAGGTCTGGTTCGTGGAATTTATCTAAAAACATATTAAATAAAAAGATATAGAAATTCTTTTATACTTTGAATTACATTAGAAAGAATAAAATGTTTAAAATAATGTATATGTGTTAGTGCAATCTTAAATATAAGAAGAGTGCATTAGAGTAGAAGAC
Organism: Mischocyttarus mexicanus; assembly: GCA_023678845.1. Lineage (NCBI taxonomy): Eukaryota > Metazoa > Arthropoda > Insecta > Hymenoptera > Vespidae > Mischocyttarus > Mischocyttarus mexicanus. The sequence goes on along the minus strand of JACGTP010000006.1, from coordinate 919,297 downwards.
ATATGCTAAATAATTGTTAATTAATCGAAAGAATTAATTATTATAATTTAAATGTAATAAGTATAAGTTCTGCGTACCTTTCTCCTTGAAATCCATTGTTAGACTGGTTTGATATCATCTATGACAGTTTTATTTCCGAAAGTTGTTTACATAATTATCGGAGGGGATTAATTGTATTTATTTCGAATATTATTCTCGTTATACTAACACCACTTCTAAGAATTCTTATTCTATGCGCATGTGTGTGCCTACACGTCTAAATCTAACGGAATAATTATCTGAAAGAAGTGAAAATTATTAAGGCATTTTTTTATTTATAATTTAGTCTAGTAACGAAATCTGGTTCGTAGCGTTTTTCTAAAAAAGTATAAAATAAACATTACCGATATTTAACTCATTTTCTTATTTTACCTAAACCTTCGCTTACTATCTTGAAATAATTCTTCTATATATTATTAAAAAATGAATGATTATGCTAGTATTTCAAGTAAATGAAATTTTCTTACATAATTGTTGGTTAAATTGAATAAAATAAAATAATAATACTTTGAGGGCAAGATTTGAATAGAAAAATGGACTAACACGTCGTTTGTTAAATATTTAAGAAAGAGCAAATAATTCTTTTTTTTTTTTTTAGATTCTAACTCTAACGTATGCCAGATTCGTTAAAAAAAAGAAATCGAAAAGAGAGGTCTTCATTTCGTTGTGAAATATCTCTCTTCCCCTGTTCGGTAATTTAGATGCAACTCGACCTAGTTATTGCATGATTTATTCCACTCGTGACCCACGGAAAGCTTCTGCTGATGTTGCTTGCTTCTGCTTCTGGTGCTGCTACTCACTGTGCGATAACTATCCGGACACCTTGCATGCTAAATCATAGCAAATATTTACGAATATATGATAATCGACTAATCCGATTAAATTTCACACCAGGTTAACGATTTTGCTCGGCCATCAAATTGTCGTCGTTAGTTCGATCCAGTTTCTCATAATTCTTAACTCACACACACACACACACACACACACACACACACACAAGCATCCCGTTTTCGTCGATGGATTTATATCATCCAAGAATGAAAATTAATAAACTTCAGAATTTTCTTCCTTCCTTCCTTCACGGTAGTCGAATAATAATAAAAAAAACAAATACCAAACCGGGCGTTTCGAAGAAACGATTAGCACCGATTAAAATCAATTCGTTCTCCTTTTTTTTTCCTTTTTCTTATTTTTTTTTTCTAGCCACGCGAACGAAGAGGACAAGTTTTTTTGAGGGAAGAGAGGAGAAGAGAAAGGAAAGAAAACTCGTCGCGATCCTTCATATCTCGTTGTTAAACAAATTGAATTATTCAACAAATCAATCATCCGTTTGCCACGTATCCACCAAAGGGGAAATATTATGTTTTCGACATGAATATTCATTAACTTGGTTTACGCACTAAATATGGATACATTTGAGATATTATTATAATATTTCACGAAGCATTCCGAAATATTCTGCTTTACTGAACGATTAAAAACAAAGGTTTCTTTAACTTATTTCTATCCACAGTTAAAACTAAAAATAAATAAATAATAATTCGATATAAAATTGATTAATTCAATTAAACTTAAACGAAGAAAATAATGAAACAAGATATTTTGACATTCTGATCTTTAGTATTAAAAGGTTTAGTATTGAAAGTATTAAACGTAGAAAGTAAAGTAAGATGTATCCATGTAACGAATAAGATTAATTATTAAAAATAATCTATAGAAAAGAAATAAAAAGAAATAAAAAGAAAGAAATAATTGGCATACCAATTCTCACTTGGTATGACGCGTTACCCAAAAATGTCAAAGTGTAATAAACATTAGTCAAGTTTTGTTTGAAAATCTTCCGTTTGGCAAGATTGTTTGGCAAGGAACCATTACTACTACTACCATTACTATTACCACTACTATTACTAACTATTGCTATTACTTGGATAAGAAAAATAACAACGACAAGGAAAACTGAGACCTACGTTTTACTCCTTTCCTTTCCCATCACTTCATGCACCAATAATTTATGGTCCTCTTGCTTTTGAGTGCAACGGATAGTTTCACCTACACACGTTTTACAACAAGCACATATACTTAACGCGAATAACGTCGGTGGTATTGGAACGAGCCCAATAAGAAAATTCTTAAAATACAAAAGCTCACTCTTCGTTCCTTCCTTCGTTGCTTCCTTCCTTCCTTCCTTCGTTCATTCTTATTTTGCGAACATGAACGAGGAAGGCGGTGTATACTAGCTTTAAAACTAAAATACGACGACTCTTTCATGGTGAATATCCTCCCAATCCACCTCCTTCTACTTCTCTTCTTCTTTCTCAACCTCTTTTTCTTCTAACGCGAGTTTTCTTTTTGAAAGAACAACGATATCGTTTCGTGGAGATGAGAAAAATGGGATAGGATTTTGTTGAGTAAAAATTTGAGCTTTTTTTAAAAAAAAAATAAGATCATTGATGTTAACTATAATTATTATAGTTAATTATTAATGTTCCCTTTTTCTCTGTTTCTATTTTTCTCTATCTTTCTTTATTTTTCAGTTTGTCACGTGATTTGATGTTGACACCGTTAAGATTGAAAACCAGCCAAGTTCTTGTGGTACTTTAAAGTTTCGAATTTCATTTAGTATACACCGAATATAGATTCTCTTTCTAGGATGAACACCCAGCTGTTTGTATCATTCACTTTAACTGACGTAAGTATGTAGGTAAACGAACCTACGTATTAATGAACTATACGAAATAGAAACGCGTGCAAGTGTCGTGAGATAAATTTACAATGTTACTGTTTCTTTCTTTTTTTTTGTAAATAAGACTAATAACTATGACGTATTATAGTGTAAAAGGGTATTAGACAACTTTGAATTTGGGTGAAAACTTTGTGAATTTTTTTAGAGAATTCTGTTGATGGGTTAGCAGCAGTTACTTTGCAATTCTTATTTTTTGCACATAAAAGATATGAGTTTAACAAAATATTTAAAAGAATTTTATTGCAAAATTCTGTCAGGTTAGTAGTTGTCTTGAAAATAGTCATTTTTGCACGTAGGATAACGCAGTATTATATTCGAACATCGAATCGCATGCAATGCAACAATCATTACGACCGATAAAAAAGAAATAGTTTCAAAAGATTCTATGTAAAGGAAGAAAATCTCTAAGATAGTTTTGAAAATCCTGTGAGTCGAATAGAAGAAAAAGAAGAAGAAGAGGAAGATGAAGAAGAGAAGAAGAAGAAGAAGAGAAGAAGAAGAAGAAGATAGTTCGAGGAACGAAACTCGAAGGAAAATTTACGACTACCCATCATCGATAATCGGCCGCTCAGCAAACGTTTCTCGAGCACTTTCGAAAGATGAAACCGCATAATGCGATTACCAATCTCACGGATTATTCGCTTTTCACGGAACAATAAAAGGATGATAGGAGGGGGAGGAGAGGTGAAGGAAAAAGGGGTAGGAGTAGGAGGAACGACGATTCGACGAATCTCGTCGTCCGAGTTTCTCTTACTCAGTTTGATAAGATAAATGTAAAAGAAAGAAAGAAAGAAAGAAAGATAAAAATAAAGGAAAAAGAAAGATGGGAGAACTAACTGGCGTACAGGTGGAACGAGTCAATAAATTTACGTACGGTACGTGTGACAGATAATTTTTTTTTCTCCTAAAACCATCAGAGAATTTTACGATCGAGTAATAATATGAAGGAGTAAAAAATAAAACAAATATAAAAAAAAGAGAGAGAAGGATGGAATTTATCGAATGGAATTTTAGTCGAGAAACGAGACGAGACGTCATTCGGTTTTGAACACCGCACGGAGGATGGTGGTGAGTCCAGGTCCCAGTGAATTGCCGAATTACAAGTCTCTCATTTGAATAAACATAGTCAACAACAGGAATGGGAATAAGTAAGAGGGAAAAGGAACGAAGAAGAAAACGAAACAGTGAGAAAGAAAGAAAGAAAGAGAGAAAGAGAAGCAGCGGTACGGTCCTTTGTTTCACTCTCTCTCTTTTTCATTCCTAAGGCGACTTTAAAAAGAAATAAAAAATGACACGGTGTCCCAGACTTGACAAGCCGAGGAAGAGGCGTTAGACGTTGCTGAAACGGTTCAAAGTGGTATAAATAAAAGGAAGTTATGCGCGCGCGCAACTATGGGGCGGACACCGGAGACTACAATTTACTTGCACGAAAGTTCTATGGGTTTTGTGATGGTGTGTGTTTGTGTGTGTGTGTCGTTGGGAAGGAGGGTTAATGTTTAAGTCGTGGGTGGACGATCGTTTTGTCTCTACGGTATCGCTTTCCGTTTCTTGCAACCTCCTCCTCCTCCATATTCTCCTCCTTCTTTTCCTGTATCTCCCCTCCCCCCATTTTCTTCTTCTTCGAGTCGTTGAAAGGAGGCGTGAATTCGAAATTCCCGTTCGTTTCGAGACACCAGTTCTCCCAACATAAGAATCATTTTATCGTTCGCATATTATATGCACCCTAATCTCTAGTCACGCTAAATCTTCTCGAATATACGCATTTTTAATTGTCTTGGAATCTTGTTCTATTTTTTTTTTATATAAAATTTGATCATTTCTGAAGAAGGAGGAAAGATTCTATATTTTATATTGCATCGGGAAAGAATGGTAAGAATAATCGTTGAAGATAAGACAGATCAGGTAGACTGGAATCTAAGAATTACTAGACGGATTACATAATAAATCTATGGGATAATTATAAATGTAATTTATATAATACATTTATCGGACAATGACATTTTCTCTATTAGCATATTTGTACTTTTTCTGAGACGATTATCTGAAAGAAATTCGAACAAAGTCCTTGAAAATGGAAGGAACAGAAAGAAAAAAGAAAGAAAGAAAGAGAAGATTTGATATCGTACTAATTTTCGATATTAGATTTAGTAAACCACCAGACTAAATCATTCAACCGATGGGTAGGAGAACCTTTCTTCTGGTTTGGAATTCCTACTGTTTAGATCTTTGGAATTTCTTTTCTCGTTCTTAAATCTTCACAGATTTCTCTCGCGCGAGAAGAGATCACGGCTTCGAAATTTTACGACGTTACGGGCCACAGAAAAGCATTTATTATTTGCGGTTTTAGAGTCCGATCCTCGTTATCCTCGTTACCGAGGATGCAGGCCTCTTCTCAGTCGAACGAAAGGCTCTCTCGAGAGAGAAAGAAAGTTGGATAGATAAAAACAGAGAGAGTGAGAGGTCTGGAAAGAAAAGGAAGAACGAAAAAGGGGAGAAAGAAAGAAAGAGTAGGAAGATCCGTAGAGAAACAAAAGGGTGCGAGAGAGAGACAGAGAGATAGTAAAAGAGATGAGAAAAAGATGGAACATATCAGAAAGAGAGAGAAAGAGAGAGAGAGAGTTTTGTACCTGAGAGGGAATCTCACCGAGAAAGAGACGAAGACGTGGATTGAAAAAAGAAGGAAAAAGTTGAAAGAACGAGCAAGAGTGAGAGAGTAAGAGAGTGAGAGAGTTAAGAGAGAAGGGGGGGGGGAGAGAAGATAGGCACTGGCGGCGGAGTAATAACGGAGTGCTCGGCATGATTATAGAGCACGGCGCAGCCGGTACGTTGCTTAAATCAACAGAGAACAGAGCCGGAGGTTTCACCTGCCGAATCAATTTTTACCTCGTTTCGAGTTCCCCTTGCTCCCTCAACACCACCACGTTCTTCTCTTTCTCTTCCTCCTCCTCCTCCTCCTCTCTCTCTCGACATGATAATACTCGACCGAAGCCGTGACCGGTTTTCCCGGCTGTTTTTCCGTAGACCTCCGAAGGAGAGGATCTTCGTTACTCTTTGTTTTTTATTTCGGTTTTGTTCGAAGAAAAATGAAAGATAATAAAATGAATGGACGAGAATGAAAGTCACGATTTTCAATACAAATTTTTTTTGTCAATGTCACGAACGTCGTGAAACTCTACTGACCTTGTTAATAGAAATATTCTTATTTATGGATGTGAAATAAAATGTCTGCATTATGGGTCATACAAACATCGATAAAAGTATTATTTTAATTAAAATGTTCGAAAGAAGAGGATGATTTTAATTGTAATTGTAAAGAAATGAATTGGAATATATACAATTGGTGTAATTATACGGCACAGATTTTGAATGTCAGGAATATTAGATAAACTGGATTTAATCTAAAATGTTGTCATTTAGATGTGGGTAATCGCAAATGTTAGGAAGGCCGCAACCGCAAAACCGTGTGTATTCTGCCGTATAAACATCGATGATAATTTCATTAAGCCCTTTTCGAACTTCGATATTCCGTGATAATGTTACTGCGGTGAGAAAGTAAATCACGCGTAACCTACATATGTATTAAATACGTGAATTTAGACCACCACATATGTCCTACAGAGGCAACCTATTGTCATCGTCGTTCCAGATTCTAATAGTTTCGCTAACTAATTATCTAACCCCCCCACTCCTTCCCCTCCATTATATTATCCACCATCGATAATACCCTCCTACAATTATTTTCCCTTTCTCTCCCTTTCTCTTCTCATTTATTTCTTTCGTATTTAAGAGTTTACTAACTCAGACACGTGTGTGTGTGTGTGTGTGCATTACCGATTGATCATTTAGATGATTTTTATTTTATAATATATACACATTATATTTATATTAAATTAAAAGACGAGTGTTCATTTGACTTTACATGGTTGAATAAAGCAACAACAAAAAAATATATTAGTAAAGACGATACTGAATCGATAGAAATAAAATCGGAGAATCTAACAGAGATGATTTGGTGTCTTCGTAAGGTTACTCGAACAACATAGTGACGATCAAATCGTGTTAGAACGTCTTCGCGAGGACCATGAAAGATTCTCTTTTCGATGCTGAAATAATGTCGAACGTCTGTATATCCAGCCAGACTATTTCTCTATTTTCTTCTTTTCTTTCCTTTCCTTTCCTTTCCTTTCTTTCTTTCTTTTTATCTCTTCCACCTCGTCACGCGCGAAGGCGTCGATAAAAATCGACGTACCGATCGAGAGTACGCGATGCGAGAACGTGTCCTTATCTAAAGGAAGACTGAAAGACAACGAAATGGAAAAAAAAAAAGAGAAGAAAAAAAATCTTCAGAGAAAGGGGACAAAAAAAAATACAAATAAAAAGAAGAAGTAGAAAAACGTGTTCGAATCGCCTTTGGCTCAACATTACCAATTTAAACTCATTCTCTCTCTCTTACACACACATACACATACACACTCTATTTATTTCCTTTCATTATTTTATCTTTCAGAAAAGCTATTCGCAACATTATCCGGAAGCTTCGTATATTCTCGATCATTTCTAAGTAAACTGCAATATGCAACATTAGTTCTTTTGTGCATTTTGTGAAACTGGAAAGGTGTAGTGTGCTACGAGCTCCTTCCTCAAAGTGATACGATCAATGCTGACAAATATTGCAATTAACTGAATCAATTGAAAGCTGTCATATCAGAAAAACAGCCAGAATTAGCCAACCGAATAGGTGTTGTTTTCCATCACGACAACGCAAGACTGCATATTGCGTTGACTGTAAGACAAAAATTATTACAGTTTGATTGGGACGTTCTACCTCATCCTCTGTACTCCCTAAACCTTGCTCAATTCGATTATTACTTGTTCCTCTGCTTAAAAAATTCTCTCCGTACTAAATCTTTCAAATCCATAAACGAAATAAAAATGCACCTAGATGAATATTTTGCAAATAAGCTTGAACAATTTTGGAAAGAGGGCATAATGAGGCTTCCTTAGAGATGGAAGAAGGTTACACGATTCATATATGTGCCCATAATTATGAAAGTCAGTTATTTGACACCATATTATTTGAAACTAAATTAATTCAATGTAATCTTGACGATATTGTCAAACATGAAAAAATAGTGGTTGTAATTTCAACATTAAATGCAATTTAAATACAAAATCAAATGCAATTTATTAAATATCTCGAAACAAGAAATAGACCACTTTTATAATTATGAGCACATATAATATAATAAATCCACTTTAAACAACAAATATCGTGTATTCATTTCGCATCAAAAAAAAAAGGGAAGAAACTTATGGGACAAGCTAGTAATAATATTAGAATACTTTTTTACGTTATTTTCTATCATTGTGAAAAAAACGACGATGCAATTTTCAGAAGAAATCGATAAAAATCTTTCTTTTTTTTTCTATCGATGTTTCCTTTTTATTTTTCTTACCTTCCGACAAAGATGCAACTAGACAACGCGGTCAGGGTTTATAGGAGAAACATCGAACAAGTTCTCGTACCGGATGATATCGAGGACTTTACAGGGAAAAGACACCAACCAAGCGAAACTTTACTTGTCTATCCGTGTATGTGTGTATGTGTGTGTATGTGTGTGTAAGAAAAAGAAAAAGCATTTCTTTCTACAACTACCACTACTACTTCTTCTTCTTCTTCCTCTCTCATTTTCTCTGAAGCGTGAATTTCACCTATTCTCTGTTTACGTCCGCGTGCTTCCTCCTCGAAAGAAACGAAACAAGACAGGGGTTTCCCTGTTTCTTTCTTTTTCTTCCCGCCTATCTCATCCTCCTCCCAGTCCCTTTTCCCCGTTCCATCGACAAAAATATTCTCGGGCCAATCTAGTTTTGCGTATCGATAGTCAAAGGCACTTTTCTTTCGGTTATTATTTTTCTTTTCTACTTCGAGAAAATTTCGCGCGAGATGAACGTACTCGATTATTATCATCCTCTACCAATTCCACCATCACCTTCTCCTCTCTTCAATCTTCTTCTTCTTTTTCTTCTCCTTTTTCTTATTTTCTGTAATAAGAATACAGTATTTTACTACTTTGTAAAACGAATCACGAATCTAACGAATAAATTGATAATTTTCGTCAAGGATTGTTAGGAAGGAAGGAAGAAAGGAAGGAAGGAAGGAAGTAAGGAACAAACGACCTAACCGTTGCTAGGAGATTCGTTAAGAAGGTTTGCTTATCGGTAAGTAAAGTCGAAGTCATAATTTAGTTTCTGTTATGAGTCTCAACATTCCCGATGCACTTCGCTTCCTGGATTAGAACTTTCCTCGAACAAACATCGGGTTACCTTGTTCAAATGAAATCACCGACGCGAATGCAGCTGGATGAACGTGAACGCGAGTGAACTCGATTTCTAATAAGTGGCTAAGCAGGAACCTTCTTGTGCATATATATGTGTGTATGTGTGTGTATATATTTATATGTGTGTGTGTATATATATGCGTGTGCGTTTATGTTTGTACAAGGATTGTGCATATACAAATTTATAGTAAACCAAAATCGATTAATGTCGAAACAGCTAACTCCTTCTCGAGTTCTAATATTTAAAATCCAAAAGAAAAAAAATGAACATAATTTATGATTCTGATTGAAACATTAATCGAAAATAAATATCTGAATAAAAAATACAAAATTGTGATATTCCATTTAAGTTGGATATTTATTATTAAAATCTCCCTTGAAGAAAATAATAAAAAAAAAATAGAAAGAGAGAGAGAGAGAGAGAGAGAGAAGGGTGTGAAAGGGAAAAAAAAAAGTAGTAAAATAGAAACGTTCCCATATGCGTCGGCTTAAAATCCATCCCGTCGACCTTTTTTCTTTTTTCATTTTTCTTTTTTTACACCAGTAATAAGATGTAGCCGAGGTGTTACACCATATGCTTCGTTTCAAGTACGCACCCTGTTTACCAAGAGAGAGTTATGGACCGTTATTAAACCGGAATCTTCCTCTAGCATCTTAACGATGTCATTAGCACCGATTTCCATACGGATAACATATATTTATATCCAAAAATCTACTCCCCCCTCCTCCTATTCACCTCTAACCTCCCATAAAAAACAAAAAAAAAAAACCAAACACCGATATCCAAAATACTTTTGAAATTTTTTTTAAATAACATATGTTATTTTATCAAATTTTTGTAATAATCTATCGTAATTATTTTATAAAAATTTCTAATTAATATTATTATTATTTAAAAAAAAATTATCTGTTGAATTATTTTGTATAATTATTTTCGTGAATTAGAATTCTGAATAATTGAATGTAATCCAAGTGTATGTGTGTACGACAATTAACCTAATGACAAAATTTCAATTGAAAAAATAAAATAGGAAGGAAAGGTGATGCACAATAATCCTATTCACGTCTTTCTTCATAGAAAGAAGTTAAAATGATCTTCATGAGAAACTAGGTAAGCAAATATTTCAAAGCTTTTAGCCATACCGTTCTAATATTCGTGGCGGTATATCACGGCTCGATACTTAATAACGTATTAACGCGTTAACGCGAAATTGCGATACGGCACGCGATACCCAAAGAGGTGGATGGGAGAGGGGGGTATAGTAGTAGTGGTGGTGTATATGTGTGTGTGTGTAAAACGTCGTTAGAACGAGGAAAATTGGATGCTCGAGAAACTTTCCGTACGTTTGAATCGGACAAAAAATCTTAATTTGAATTACGTTAATTATCCTTCTTAATATTTCTATTTCGAGTATATTGAAATATGAACTATCTGTGTATTCGTCTGTCTCTTTTACTTGTCATAAATTGAATACATTATTACTCATTTCTCACAGATCGGTTATTATCCTACAATCACCTGGACATCATTACGTTCATTTTATCTTTCTCGATTTATCTTTCTCTCTCTTTCTCTCACACATTCTCACACACACACACACACACACACATGCATACTCTCTGAACACAGTGAAACTCGTTTCGGTAGCTCTTGAAATCAAGGAAGAGGTATTAAACGAGCACGAGAATATATAGTCGTGGAATATGCGATGGCAGGAGGGGAAATGGGAGTAGGAGGTTGTAGGAGGCCGTTACTTCGGTGCCGTTTTCGTCATGGAAACGTGCCTGCACATGCGAACGATACGAAACAGCTGCACTCACCCGCCAATTCGTAGTCTAGCCTTGTTCTACTATACTATAATACTACTATTCTCTACTATACTTACCTACCAACAACTATAACGAGATCGCGACGAATAATAAAGTATTTATATCAAATAAGAATAATAAAATAAACCTTATCGAGGGATTTAGATCTTTTCGTAGCATATTCAGAAAACAATTATTTCATCTTCGACGAATCGAACTTTTAAAAAAAATAGAAAAGAAGTGTATCACCCAATGAGAAATGGAACGAGCCCATTAGGTGGAGGTATGCAATGAGTGGGGGAAAGAAAAGATGAAAAAAATGAACGACCGATAAGAGCGGATGATTCAGTGGACATAAAGATGTTAGATAATAACACTGCGTCCGTGTTTTCTGTTCCATTTTAAATAACCTAATAGCTTTTGTGTTATCAAACCACCAAATTTTCATTGCTTTTTGTACACTCTTAGGTCGATTAGGATGGTCATTTTCGTTTAGTAGATATACTCATATCTGTAGATTAAATTAAAAGTACTAATAAATAATAATTTTTCGAAAATGAAAATTAATAACATTTCACTTTTCTTGTATTCTATTTCAGTAAAAAGAAAATAAATAAAATTTAATTTAAATTTAAAGAAATATAAATCTACGAAGGTTTTCTTTTGTTTACCTAAAAACTAAGAACGAAAAGTATTTCTAAAGAAAGAGAGAGAGAGAATGAGAGAGGATATGGAAAAATAAAATTAAAAAAAAATAAAAGATCGAAGAAGAAAGAAAATAAAATAAAAAGAAAAATATGAATAAGAAGAATCAGGCATCAGCAGAAGCAAAAAGAAGAAGAATAAGAAGAAGAAGGAAAAAATGGTGCATCTTGAGGGCGTCGGTGGTGCAGGTGCCAAGAGGTCCTTTTTTCAGGAGGAAGAAAGAAGATGAGGCTTCGGACAATGGCGGAATCTTTGGGAGTCGGTCCTCTCTTATCCTTGCAAAGCCGCCGTTAACCAAGTACGACGCGAGAATAAACCAAGACTTCTTTCTCTTTTAACCCACCCCCGCTACTCTTACCAAAGAATTCTCTCTCTCTTTCTCTTTCTCTTTCTCTCACTCACTCACTCACACCTTCTCGTTAGATGCATCACGCTGAAAGCGCTCAAGGGTCTCGAAAGGACGAGAACGGACTTATGACGGCAGCCGCAAAAAGAGATCCTTGTTGTTGAAGAATGGAAGAGATGGAAGAGAAGTAAAAGGAAAATAAAAATATGAAAGAGAGAGTGAGAGAGAAAGAAAGAGAGAGAGGGGTTGCGAATGCAGCCTGCCGTGAAACGCATTACGTATGCATCTCGCTATCACGACGGGAATCCGAGAGCCGACGTTCGCTAATTCGCGTTCACTCCTTTTTCTTTATCCTTTATTTCATTTTTTGTTTTTTTTTTCTTATTTAACTACTCTCTATCCTCTTTCTTCCTCTATTTATCTTTATCTTTCTTACTACTCACATACGTTAAAGAATATAAACGAATATATTGTGTATCCAAAAGTGCAGCACGTGTTGCATTTGATAAAATTTATAGAAAAAGTAAAACACAAAATACTATTTCTTATCTTCGATTCACCTAACATAATTCAGACGTCATGTATATATGTATGTATGTATGTATGTATGTATGTATGTATGTATGTATGTATGCATGTCAGATCTTTCCTTCTTTCAAATCGATCACGTAATTACGCTTCAACAAACGGACAACTGAATGCAGCAACAGGAACAGCATACGTTGTGCTACGAGATTCTAATCTGATTAGTGATTAGTTAAAGTTTGAATTATACCAGGAAGCTGTATAAAGCTCATTTCACTGTTACAGTAAATCCAAATAGCGTAGTAACGTCATTATTATATTATTGAAATATTTCGTTGCACCGTACTCTTATCAAACTACAAAAATATAATACTACTGATGTGTCTGTGTTCCTGTGTATGTATGTAGATGTGTGTGTGTGTGTGTGTATATGTGTGCTTATAATAATATAACATGTGAACATTTGTAACTATCGCACGTGTTGCTCACCAGGATAACATTTAATTCCATTCTCAGTTCATTCCAACGAATATTCTCGTATGTTTATCTTTTAACGTTACGATTATATTTCCCATTTATTCCTTTCGTCTAATTAATTAACGCGTAGTCGTTGATAGTATTTAAGAACAAGAAAAGAAAAAGATCTTTACGAGGAAGATAAAAAGCCTAATGCCTTCATTTCGTACATGGGTTTCATCGTTCGCATACCCCCCTGCTGAGTTCTCAACCTGGTAACCAATGATAGTTGAGATATTAAATGTCTTTACTAATTTTCTTTAGATTCGATTAATTAATTTCTTTCGAGCAGAAGCTTCTAACTCGAGACCCGATAAAAAACAAAAGACCAATTTATTCTTCTTCTTTTTCTTTCTTTTTTTTTCTTTTTCTTTCAACGGGATTGTTTTCGTCGCTAATTTTCAGATTCTTTTCGAACAGCTCTCTTCTAACAGCTGTAACTTTCCAAGAACTAAGAATAATTGAAAAATCATTTTACTAGCATGGTTTAATCATATTTAAGAGTCAGTTTATGCGACAAAAAAAATTCTATTTTTTCAACCCATCACACAGAGTGACCATTTTTAATTGATCATCCTGTTGATGAATTGAATTTATCGAATCTATCCAAGTAAGAAATTTAGTCTTGTTATTTGGACAATTAATTATTAAATTATGGATAACTATATAGAAATAGTATAGTGTAGAAGATAGAAATTGGAGAGAGAGTGAGAGAGAGAGAGAGAGAGAGAGGAATAGGTATATTACATCTAGAATACTCTAATCTCTCATTTCTCATCAACGATTCTGGGAAAACCGAGAAGCAACGGCCTATTTCGATTCTAACGCAAACTAATAAGTAATCAGATTAGAAGGTACTCTGTGGTCCAGCATGAGCGTATATACCCCTAACGTTAGTTCCCATTGCAGACGCGTAATCATGGCCAATATGATGACGCCCGTGCATGGACACACACACACCGTTGCCAATCCTGTTACATTTGTAATTGTTTGACGATAAACCCTGTCCTGTACTACACCAGAATTAGAAACGCGTTGCCAGGTATAGTAAACTCCCTTTGCATTACTTCAATCCCTCCCTCTCTCTTATTCTCTCTCTCTCTCTCATTCTCTCTCTCTGTGTTTGTCTCTCTTTGCAGATCTGTTTGAGATCGTGGTAATCCATGTTACACCGTGAATATTAGTATCCGTTTGTGCGTACATTCCACCCAAAAAATTTAGTTACGAATTCTGATCTCCCCACACACAAGCACACATACACGGACTACCTGCTTCGAAATCGTAACGCGAGTAATTTCATTTTTACAATTTCGTCATACTTGACATTAACGAAATATTCCATCCATCTTTATTCGAATAAAAAAAGAAAGATCAAGAAGCATTGTTTTTGCAGATAATTTAGATCAATTTCTAAACAATAAACTAAATATATTACTCCTCGATGAAATGTAAGTGCACGTAACGTGCGTTTAAATAAAAATATAAAATATAGAAAAATCTGGCATATGAAGAAAAATTTTGGTTGAAAGCGTGTCCCAGCCATTTACAAAACGCAATAGTGAAATATATTGAAATACTGATTGCACCGTAGTTGCATATGCCAAAAGTACACGCTACGGTGAGCTAGAAGTCGTAAAGCGAGTAACCATTTTTTTTTTTGTTGAATACATTTTTAGAAATTCGTTATACTTGACATTAACAAAATATTCTTCCATCTTTAGTCTACTTAAAAAAAAAAAAATCGTCTAACAGACCCCTAATTTCTAATAATTGTATTACTCCTCGATGAGATGTGAGTGCGCGAACACGCGTTTAAATAAAAATATAAAAAATAGAAAAAATACCTGACATATGAAGAAAAATTTTGGTTGAAAGCGTGTCCCACCATTTACAAAACGCAATCGTGAAACATATTGAAATACTGATTGCACGTAGGTGTGCATGTGCCAGAACACGCTACAGTGCGCTTGAAATCGAAATATAAAAACGAACGAACGAACGAACGAATTCGCGCGTTTCGATCTCGTTCCGAGGGGTTACATTTTCAAATAAAACGATTTTTTTTTTTCCCAACGATTCTCCCTCTCTGTCCTACTCCTTCTCTTTTTCCTATTTTTTTTGATTCCTCTACGCGTTTAACGTTATACCCGCTGAGCGAATTTCGATCGCTTCGCTCGATTTTCCGAACGTTTTGAGACCGAATGAAATTCGACGAATTGTTCGTTGTTCACAAAGAGAGACAAAAGAGAGAGAGTGAAAAAGGCCGGGGAGAGGTGGGTAGGAAGAATTCGGAAAATATTAGAAAATCATTCGATCGACCGTTGAATTTTTAATTATTCGATCTCGTGCACACATCATTCGTTTATCGACCATTCCTCTCCCTCGAAATTTGCTAACCCATCCTACGATAAAATCATTCATTTTTTGTCTTGCATTCTTCCTACCAACTATCCTAACACTTTCGATAAATCCATGATTTTTCCTGTCAAACTCTCCCCTATCGTTTTATTTTAATAAAACTGTTACATGAGCCATGTTAGGTCACTAAAACACATCCCTTTCGTTATTTCTTAAATTTATTTCATTAAAATCTTTGAAACATTTGGATGTTTGAGTTATTACTAATAGTTTTCTCATAGTTAAAAGTTCAAATAATAAAATTAGTAGTGTAAGTAAAGTATAGTATCTAAAAATAAACGCGACAAGTAGATCTTCGTAAACAGTTTTGATGGAATGTTTGTATGAATTTTTGTGTGTTCTCAAAAAAGGAAAAAAAAAAATAGAGAGAGAGATAGAGAGGGGGAGGAAGGGGGAGAAAGGGGGAGAAAGAAGGACGTGTCGTACTCTTCATCGTTGTCGTCATTTTTGGTCCTGGACGAAAACCGACGAATAAAAGATAGCACTTGCGGCTAAGGTAAGCGAGCATTACTCAAAGCCTTTGGACGGCCATAATCGATCAGCTGGATGTTGTTGAAAAGCAGCGGCCCGAGCAATTTCGCGCGGAAAGATATATGCGTGCACGTGTGTATATATGTTAATGTTCTGCTTATGTATGTGTGTATGTATGTGAATATGAATGTGTATATTCGAGTATGTAAGAAGAAAAAGGAATGAACCCGACCAAAAAGGATGCCTCGAAAACCCGTCGAACCTTACCAAATAGGTATCGAAAATCGATAAGGAAACTTTCGATACTTCCAAATGTATTCGATTTTGTATAAACAAATTAATCGAACTGTTATCAAATCGTAATCGAATTTGACACATTTGTACCATGTAACACGATTTTTTTTGTATTTTTTTTTTAAATTAATTTATTTATCAATTAAGTGTAGACGATGATTACTTCATCGAGTTAAATTCGTGTTCGGTATCCTGAGCTTTGAGAAAAAATGTAAAATTACAAGATGAGAGTGTAACAAAGTAACTATATTATAAAATATATACAAATGAAATTTTATTTCTTAATCCAAACAAGTAAAATCTTATAGGTCTACGTACTAAGTTTGTATTTTCCAGTAGATTTTTTGCTAAGGTAAAAAGAATAAAATAAATAAAGAAAAGAGAAGTAAGAAAGTAACGAAGAGGTGGAGAAAGAAAGAAAGAAGTTAAACACGATAAATAAAACTGTCCGGACGTGTGTAGATCGGATCCGTTAAAGGGTTCGAGAAAAGAAATTGGAACGTCGTGGAACGTCGATAGAGAACGGATAAGATCCTGTCCGTTCGTCCGTCCGTCCGTCCAGTCAACGACGGACAGACGAACGAAAGGTGCACGCGGTGAGAGGTACCCCGCTAAAAGAAGAAAAAAAAGAAGAATAAGAGTGAGAAAGAAAGATGAAGAAAAGGTGCAGGAAAGTAAAGGAAGAGAAAGAAGAAACGTTTCTCAGAGATACCGGAGAGAGACCGCGCAGGGCCCATAATCAATCCGTTAGGATGTTGAAAAGAGGCGCGAGCTATCTCACCCAAAGATCCGGGACGTCCCTCTTAACCCTCTCAGCGGGTAGTCAGTCCTCCCATTTCTACCCCTCCCCCTCTTCTCTCTCTGTCTGATACACACACTTTGACTAAAACTTTTTTTTCGATCATTTTTCAGTACGTTAGCTCATGGTTATCCAAGCAAAGTCCAGAAAATCGCAAGAAACCACCATTCTCGTAACTCGAGCTTTTTACGACTTTTCTATTTCCTAGAAATCGCATGAAAATGATAAAACGCAGGGGAGGAAGAAAGGAAGGGTGGATCTAAGGGTAAAGAGGTAACTCCTATAAACGACTATACCGCTTCCGGGCTCGTCTCGAAAGATGAGGTGGAAAAGGAGGAGGTGGTTGTGGTGGTGGTGGTGCTACAAGATCGGATTCGCATGCTTTACTTTATAGTCTATTTCATTTGAAATGCCTCCTCCTCCTCCTCTTCCTCTTTCTCCTCTTCCTCTTCCTCTGAATCTTCTTCTTTTTCTGTTTCTTCTCCTCCTCTTTAAAAGACCGCCTCGAACATGCTTGCTTCTTTATTATATGCTTCGACTTTGAACGTTTCCTCGCTTCGTGGGTGGAAATATCGGACGAAAGTACCGGACGGATCGGACCTCACCAACTTTCTCTCTCTTTCCCTCTAAAATCCTCTCTACTCGGTACTTTACCAACGGAATTACATCCTCTTCTCGCGAAACAATTGAATTTTATAGTATCGAGAGAGAGAGAAAGAGCTTATCTTTCAAACGGATTTACGTACTTTAACTTTACTAACGCCTTTTCTGTCTTATCTATCTAATCTTTAGCAAGGGTTAGGTAGAAAGTAAATGATAGTATTTTTGTCACTAGTGAATTATATTTTTTCTATAGGTTTTTCCTTGTCACTGAAACTTAATAGACAAAAATGAATAGAAGAATAATAATAATAAAAGAAATAATAAAATACTAAAAAATTATTATTATATTTATACATACGAATAAGGAAAAAAGAAATAATATAGAAATGGCATAAATATAAATGCCCGATTATGTCGACAAATTATAATCGGACTCGTTTAAAATACTAACGGGAATGAAAGATCCTTTATGAAAGGTGTAAGATACTCTAAAGAAAGTCAGGTGAGCGATAATCGATGTTCGCCGAAGAGAGGTGGAAAGGAACGATCTATCCTACTTGGTGGAAGAAGAAGGCTTGAAGGAAGAAGCAGCAGGAGAACCAGCAGGAGAACCAGGACGAGAAGAAGCAGGAGGAGGAGAAAGAGGAGGAGGAGGAAGGCGTCGCGGGTTCCTCTCAAGCACAGCAGGACGTCCAGGGTTCGTGCAGAAGGTACTCAGTCGGCGTCGTTCTCGGTTAAATAGATGCCAACCAAGATTCCACCGTGAAGAAGGCTCTTCCTCCGACGGACGCGCTTACCTTGCCGAATGCGGAGGTAATCATAAAGCCACGACGAGTAGAAGAAGAACGAAAGAACGAAGAGGAAGAAATAAGAGGAGGAGGAGGAGGAGGAGGAATAAAGGTGAGAAAGAGAAAGACAGAGATATGGCTTCGAGGCTGCCAGTGCATAGCTGCAGAAGCATGTCGGTAAATTTAACCTAACCGAATGGTGAAACACACTTACACTTATGTTAGAAAAATCTATACACGTGTATATCTGCAACGTCATCTGTGTTTGCTAGAAAGTTAGTACCAAAAGTAGCCCGAATCAATATTAAGGGAAAGTAAATTACTGACCAAGAGATTACTGACCAAGTACGTAAACTAAAGAGGTTTGACCCTTCTGATTTAGAAACGAGATTTGTTTGAATTAAAAAATGTTGTTATTATTGTTATTCTAATAATAATCTTAGAGTTTGCTACATTTGTGGACGATACAGTTTTGTTAACATCAAAGAGTGATCCTCAAAATAAGACTGACAATCTCCAATGTCATCTGTGCTTGCTAGAAAGTTAATGCCAAAAGTAGCGAATCAATATTAACGAAACACATATACACACATATGTATCTATGTAGATGTAGTTATATAAGTACGACACCTCAGATTCTTCTATCTCTTTCTTTCTTACTTTTTTTATTTCTTTCTTTCGATTTGTTCGGCGTTCAGGATTACGCGCGTCGAACGGGAACGAGCATCGATAAAAGCGCGAGCGATGTTCGAAGACGTCCATCCACTCTTCTCTTTTTCTGAGATCAGAGTAAAAGAGAAAAAGAGAGAAAGAACAACAAAGAGAAAGAGAGTTTGCTCCAAAGCGGCCCCGAGGAATTTGCTCTCAGGTTATCGCTGCGAACCTTCGCTCCGTTTTCTTCTTTCTCGGATCTCGTTAATGGCGAAAATTGTTTCGAGATTTAAGACGAATTTTAGAGAGGAAAGAGAAACGAAGTGTAAGAGAAAGAGAAAGAGAGAGAGAGTGAGAAAGGGAGAACAGCATCTTTCTCGGCAAGGGAATTTCTTACCCTCGACATGACTGCTTTCCTTTCATCCTTCTCTCGCGATCATGTACGAGAGATATTGGATTCATTTTCGAGCTAACGGTATCGACTTATCGGTCCTACTCTCTCTTTCTCTCTCTCTCTTTCAATCCTTCTTCTTCTTCTTCTTCTTAAATCCCTTCGGAGAAACAGAAAATATAACCAGGTCAAAGGTAAAACTGGAATTAGTATAGAAAAATCAAACAAAAAGACATTCAAGTAGATACCTCGGATTTGAAATTTTCTTCGATACATTTCTAGTAGGTATTTATTTGATAAATAATTGGTTAAGAATCTTTCTCCCTTTTTTCTCGTAAAAGAATTTTCTATTCGATTAGAAACGATCTTTACCCAATAAAAATGTGTGGAAAGAAAAGAAAAAGGATGAGTTAAAAGTAATCCCGAATTACACGTAAACGACTTTGAGGTTCTATCAAGGATTGTAGTTGTTCTTTCCTTTCGAACATTTTCCTTCCTTCCTTTCTTCCTTCCTCAATTCTTAGATCCTTATCAGACGAAAGAAGAAGGATGCTGTATGCTGTGGATGCCAAGTCCGACGTGGTGGAACACGAGGAAGGTGGAGAAGGTTGTTCTCTTCTCTTCGGTCCACCCGTTGGAGGTCGAAAGGTTGAACGTTCCTCGATCGACAGCTGCCACGAAAGTCGCATTCCCATCTCCGCGTAGGTGAGAGATTTCCTACGGCATGTGTTTTTCGAACCTTTCTTTCCTCTCTAACTCGAAATACGTCAGAACCTTCTATCTCTCTCTCTCTCTCTCTCTCTCTCTCTCTCATACAAACTATTTCTATCTCTTTTTCGATACACGTTGGAGATCCTCCCAAGTGATTTTGATTTATTTTACTCGACTATAATTCTCAATATCTATCCTATTCCAAAAGTTATTTTTGATTTCTGTGAGCATACGTGT
>JACGTP010000006.1:869127-894897 GCA_023678845.1 Mischocyttarus mexicanus | reverse complement strand
TGTGTGTGTGTATGTGCAAATTATAATTGTAAGATATAATTCAAAGAAAATATCAGCGTATATTATTTTATTGACTCGTTAAAACAAAATAAATGATAAAGCTGAACAAACATTACAGAAAGTTATCCAAAAATGGTTGTAGTTTAGCTATAAAATTGTATATCGAAGGTAACGTGATTTTCAGTTCGATACAATCGAATATACGTTCTATTTATCGACTTTGAGGTGTCGGAATCGTTATTACCATCGTTACGTTCCTCGAACGGCAAGTGTCAACTATAAATATCTTTTTACGAGAATTTCTCTCTCTCTCTCTCTCTCTCTCACTCTCTCAAATACAACGAGAGACAACCGACGTAGTCCCTAAGAAAATCTTCCACCGAATACGATTACGATCGTTCCTACGAACATGCTCGTTTCTTCTAACAACGTATCACAATGCTTAAAATGCCTTCACGATTTTCCCCCTTTTTCTCCTTCTATCATTTATTTTCATTGCAACAAATATATCGCCTAAATATCGCATCAGGTTGGCCAATAAGTAATAACGTAAAATATTTTCTTATTCGTGTTCATATATTGAAATAAATAAAATATTGTATTTATATTGGAATTAAATACGTTGAAAAATTTTATATCTAAATAAATGCATGCACATTTAGTTCGATATAAAAAAAATATTCAGTAGAAAAATCTATAATATTTTATATTTGAAACAAAAAAACAAACCACAGAAAGCTAAAGAAAAATTGGTTAATATTTTAATATCTGCATAAAATAGGACAGACAGTATTTTTAATTCAAACGATTCCCCTGACTAAGTTTATTAAAGCAAGCACAATAATTTAAAATACAAAATGACAATAATAATGAAGTTTTGGTAAGAAAAACAATTAGGAAAATAGTAGTATGGTAGTATATCCGATTTCCATAAACAATTATGTCTGTTACCCTGAGTCAATTCAACTTGGTAACTCGTTTTACATCCAATTAAGCTCCTCTCAACGAAGTTACAATCGATGTGCCAGATGCCAATAGGAATAACATAGAGAAATAGAAAGAGAAATAGAGAAAGAGAGTATGTGAGAGAGAGAAAGAGAGAGAGTTTAACTCTTGGTAGAATCGTAGATTGAACTCTTGAAATTCGATATATAATACAATATAAAGCGAATAGAAACCTAGATAAACGGTTTTGGACTGTGACGTTGACTAGACATTCACCTTTATTAAGGGGCTAGTTTCGTTTAGTACCAAAAGTACCTAAAAGGGCAATTTCATAAAACGATTGAGTAATCCGTAGTTCCACGTTACCGCTACTCTAACTCTAATCGACATTCAGATTTATTATAGTTTTAAAAAGAATCGAAACTATACGACCATTTCAAACCGAAACTAAAAACATTAAAAACCTACAAAAGTCATTTCTACGTCGTTTAACTTTAAAACGTCATTTCGATTTTTCTACTTTTTATTTCGAAAAAAAAAAGAAAAACTAAAAAAAGAACTATCCTTTTCCAAATGGATCGTTCGATCATATTATTCCTGTCCTTATTTTTCTTGCATGTAATTAAAAGCAACCAGCGAATAACGATTGCAAAAAAATAATTGATATGAATTTTTAGTTCTTAACCTTTTGCATTATAATTATTTCCCTAGTTTACTCTCTCAGCTAACTCTGATTGAATTTTTGTCATTTTTATATCACATGTTATTTATTACATGTTCATTTCAAATAAATTTCTATTTGTCTCTAAGAAAACTTTACGAATTGATTCCAACACCTATTATCTGAAAGAGAGCGAGAGAATTTAAAAAAAAAATCTCACGTGTATCGTTGTCAAAGGTTCGCGAGAAAATGTACTTACACATGAATAGATATATTCTAAAGACGTTTCAGAAAGAGAGAGACTGATGCTCCTCAAACGTAACACAACGGATCATATTTAACCGCTTCTCTTGTGGCATTCGTTATCAAGCTAACTATGTAAGTAGAGGTAGATAGGTGGTAGTAGAGTGCACTTATGTTATCTCTTTTGCCACTATCTACAACTGCATATATATATCTCGTTGAAAACGAAGATGATACGTGCTCGTCTTTGACGCTCATATTTCTATTCTAGTTTAACAACCTAATCAAGATATTAAATCCTTATACAATTTTTATTACTTCGTTGTTATTTCTTTGACTTTAATAAATCCTAGGCTTCGACAAGTCACTCAATAAGTCCCGAACAGTTGCTAAGACTGATTCAGCAATTGGATGGATCCGTAGTTTCTCGAATTCAGTTGCAAACTTGCATCGATTTTCTCAAATCAAAATTGCACATCGTCGATTTCGTGTAACTAGTTGGTACCGAAAATGGAAGATAAGAGACTTGGAGAAGGAGGAGAAGAAGGAGGAGAAGGGGAGGAGAGTAGAATGTATGAAGAAAGAGAAAGAGAAAGAGACGAGACTACGTTTCCTTGGTATATCGGTGTCCGCCTTGACCTAAGTTATTGCACAGGACTTAATTGGATGCAGAAGGAGTTACAAACTTCGGCAGGGTCCTCTCGGACCCTTCTCGAACACGCTCTCACGAAATCCCGACGGCCGTCTTTCTTTCTTTCTCTCTCTCTCTCTCTCTCTCTCCTTCTTCTTTTCTCCATCTCTTCCTCCACCATACTCCAGTTCCCTTCTTCTCGTATTAAACCTCAACGAATACGAAGCACGGAGAGTTAACGATATGGAAGTTGAAAGAGCAGGGAGAGAGAGAGAGAGAGTAGAAGAGAGTTAGTTGAAGAAACAGAAAAAAAAAAAGAAAAAGAAACAAACAAAAAATCCCATAAAGAATGAAATGAAATGAAAAAATGAAGAAAAAATAAAATAAAAGTTAAGCAGCAAGGAGGGGTGAAACAAGGCACGCTAAACGGACTACTACGAGGTTGAGAGATCGAATGAGCAAAGTTACCAAAAAAAAAAAAAAATAAAGAAAGAAAATAGAGGGCTAAACGCATTCTCCTTCTCTCGTTTTCTCTTTTTCACTCACTCATTCTCTTTTTCTCCTTTCTTCGGAGTGGAGAAAAAACGAACGCGTAACCCGGCAGTGTCCACTTATTAGCCATTTAATGGGCCGCGATGTACGGCCCTCTCCCCCCCCCCGCCCCCCTTCTTCTCCTCCTCACTCCTCTTTCTCTCCTCTTTCTCTCCTCTTTCTCTGGGTACACCGTCAAAAGGCTTGGAAACGCGTACCCATTTTATTCGGTAAACACGCCAGACCGTAAACCTTATTTCTTTTGGTAGTTGTAGTTTCAAAGGGATTTTTAAAAATAAAAAAAAAAAGGAACGATTCGTAGAAAATGTTTAAAAAAAGAGAGAAAGAGAGAAAGAGAGAATGTTCAATTACTAAAGTGAAGGAAATCGATAGGTTTCCCCAATCCCCAATTCCTCTCTTTAATTCGTCTTCCTATTTTTTGTTGTTGTTTTTGTTGTTGTAATTTTCTTTTACGTTTATCCGGTTTTTTATTAAGACAAACCCGAGTGATTAAAAGCTCGCGAAATTTGCGATCGAGCCTTTATCCTTCCTCCCCAATTCCTTTCGATATAAACTTTCGGGCAATCCTTTTTTCTCATCCGTACACGGTGATCTTTATTCCTGGAAGAGTATCGATCTGTATTAAGGGTTCCTGCTCCTGCTAGTAGAAAATAAAAAGAGAGAAAGAGAGAGAGAGAGAGAGAGAGAGAGAGAAAGAAGAAAGATCTCGCTTCGGTCGGATTAACGGTAATTGCAGCCTTTAACTCGTGCTTCGGAGTTATCGATGATAATTATTTCCGGATCGTCGCGGTTAACTTTACACACCTTCTTTTTCTTCCCCTTTACTCCTCCCACCTCTTCTTTCCTTCAAGAGAAGGAATTCAAAATGTTTCTTTTTCGTTCACCTTTCTCAATTCATTCAAAGAAATAAAAGCTTTTCCTAAATTCAATTCAAATCATTCCTAAACACTTGATATGTTTGAAATAAATTTTTATTAAACGTATACATCTGTGTGTCTATGTGTGTATGTTGAGAAATAGTTAATTTAAATTTTTCTATGCTGATAAAAATAAAAGTATTTCTTAAATGTAATTGAAATAATTCTTAAACACACTCGACATATTTTAAATAGATTTATATCACGTGTATGTATCTGCGCTAGTGTGTGTTGGGAAATAGAATCGATGTTACATTTTTAGACTAATAGTTTCCGAGAGTAACACTAACGAGCCCCTCGTTTGCTCGGCTTTTTACGATACCACGTCGCGTCCGCTTCTAGATGACAGCAGACGATTAGAAAACAAGAGGGACTGGGGAGTGTGACGTACTTTGACTCTAGCACTCCCATCCTTTCGATATCCCAAATGAGAACAGAACAGAGACCCTTCTCTGCTATTATATCACGTCGTGGCGATATCTCTACCGGTTATATTAAACAACCCAATTATATGTTTAAACACGATTTATTCAGATTTTAAACTATTAATAACCAAAAATGTGCATCTTTAATAATCCATGTTTCTGTAATAATATTCTCACCGAGTAAAGTAGTATTTTTATATTTTTTTATTAAAATATTTTAAACTGCCAACGTAATCATAAGTTATTATTTTAAAATCAATACTTAATGGGGCATTCTGGGTTTATTTTTTTTAGGAAGATGTAGTAATTCTATGTTTGTGTTAAAACATTCGAAACTGCCAACGTAATCCTAAGTTATTATTTTAAAATCAATAATTAATGGGGACATTATGGATTTATCTTTTTACGAAGATATAGTATTTTTATATTTTTGTATTAAAACATTCTAAGCTAACCAACGTAATCCTAAGTAAATATTTTAAAATCAATAACTAATGGGACATTCTCTATTTATTTTTTCGACAAATTCCATTTTCCAAAAACATCATTTTTTTTAAAGTATACATATATATAAAATTATTATAGAAACATTGAAAAACCGATTACAAAAATAAGATAAGTCCTAAAATCAATTACCAGTTAGCATTATTATACAAATATTTTTAGAAAATAAAAAGAGAAAAATCCTTTAACAAAAAAAAAAAAGAAGTAAAATTCAATAGAAAGAGATGAATAATAACAAGTTGATAGAAATAATAATTATTTTTCATTTGTATGAATCTCTTTCATTGTCTACTTGTCTCCCCTATTCCCAAAAGAAGAAGACTCTCTTTCTCCCTTTCATTTAAAATCGGCATTGAATTGAACGACGTCAAAGTTTGTAAAGAGGAAATAAATCGGCAAAAGGGAACAGCATCGCGTGCGTTTTATTCGTAATACAAAACGTTATTATCGTTGATGAACGACCGACGTCGACGAATGCGTCGGATTCGCTTTTTTTTCCCTGTCAATAAAGTTGGCCAGCTGACAATGAGAGCCAACGAGCACGGCACGGTACCCGAGACCGGCTACTGACCGCGGAATTAACCTCACTTTAAGCGAGGTATGCACACATACATGTACATCATATGTGGAACACTCCAGAGAGAGAAAGAGAGAGAGCGAGAGAGAGAGAGAAAGAATCTACTTCGAGTTCTATACGTGAACGAAATATACACATGCATATGCTTCTATTTATTTCTATCTCTCTCTCACTCTCACACTCTCTCACTTTTAGTATCCCTACTCATTTCTACCCGAGAGAAATAGAGAGAGAGAGAGAGAGAGAGAGAGAGAGAGAGAGATAGACAGAAGGGGGAGAAGGGAGAGCAAAGTATCTTAAATTAGGACAGATTGCTGTAACGTTCCACGAAAAGTGAAACAAATAATACTAAACTACTATTAACTCTTCTTCTCTAAAAACACGCGCTTTCACTCATCTTCTGCTTCGATAATTCGAATAAAATAAATCATATGAGCACTATAATTTCACGAAATTGAACTGAAAACGCAACGAGGAACAGATGATGCATAAAATGGGGAGAGGATACGAATCATATTTTCAATGGTTTTCTTCATTCGTATTTGGAGAAATGTGTATGAGAAAGAATCAAGAATAAAAAAAAGCAAATATAAAATGTAAAAAAAAGATAAAAAGATTGAACAGGATCCCTCCTCCCAGAGGATTTATGACGAACGATCTCGCCGACTAATTTACCCGAAGGATTACAAATTACGCAACAAGGAGCGTTCATCGGGGCTCTGGCAAAATGTAGTTACGCGCGCGTACACTGAAGGAGAGTGATTACGGTTCGAACAATCTAATTGACATTAAAATTGATGCAGTCGGGGGCAATTTATTTGCCACTTGTACAGAAGCAGAAAGTTAAAGAGAATGAGAGAAAGAGAGGGAAGGGAATAACCATGCATGTGCATGCAGACGTAGGGTCGCATTCGTTACTAGCGAGAAGATATACGATAATGATTAATGAGAAAACCGGTTTGTCGAAGATCTCTCCGCGTTAGGAAAAAGTGAACGAATATGGGAGTCTCCTTCCACTTGTAACACACAAATATAAAGAATAGAAAGAGAAAGAGAAAGAGAAATACCATTCGAGTAGCGTAATTCGAATAATATGAAATGCTTCTTCCGCTTTGAGTCATTTGCCGACAATGAAATCCGTCCTAGTCGTCCCAGACGCTTAATTACTTCCGGAAACGAATTAGTTGAATGCAATAAAGATAAACTTTCAAGTCGTCATTCTCTCATTCTTCTTCGTAATTTTTATTTTTATTGTTTATTGTAATAGTAGTAAGTGGTGGTGGTGGTGGTGGTGATGGTAGTCAGCTATACCAGAAGAGAGAGGGCTGAGGAGGTACTGCGTATCTGCCAGATAGTTAGGCATTTTCGTACATGAATTCTTAACGGAGTATTTATCTCTTAGCCCTCAGGCTATAACCAAACAAGCGTACCCAACCAACCAACCAACCAACCAACCAAGGAATGGATGGGATCATCTCTCGAATCTCGATCGTTACCTTCCAATGTTCTCTCTAATTTGCCAATATCCTCCCCATCTTTCCCCTCCTCGTATTTCCAAAACTTTTAACTTATAGTTAGTCACGTGTAAACGTTTTTTTTATTAATACACTTACTTGTGAAATATGTCTGGATTTTTATGGTTTATTGTCGCGTACTGTTTTGACCATTCTATGTTCCAGCAGGTTAATCGTTTTCCCTGCCTTAGTTTTTTTTCAGTGAATCAACCTTAAAGCAACTTTAACTTCTTATAATTGTATTTTCTGTTTTTGTATCAATGGATTTTTTCTCATAAAATAAATAAATAAATAATTGTATTCATTAAATTTTCTCTCATACTTTTGTTCCGAATGTGCTTTCCGTTTTTATCCAAAAGTCAAACACAATAAACTCAATCAAGATAATTCAGACACTTGGAACGCGTGACGCGTTAATTCGATAAGCAGCAAAAAATAAAAACGGGCCCACCCTTTATATGCATGTGTAGTTTCGATACAAACAAAGCAGTTTCCACGTTAATTAGAAAGCCTATTCTCTCTCTTTCTCTCTTTCTCTTTTTTTCCTCTTCTTCCTATTCTTCCTGTTTTTTCTATAGAACAGAGAAAGGTGATAGTCGTAGCTAGTAGGAAAAGGAATATATCCCTTAAACTATCGTGATGCACTGTGTCGGAGATAGGAAACGTCAGATGAAGAAGGTAAACCGATCCATCAACTCTCGAGAAAACTTTCTGATATCTTCCTACGATTAGTCCCACACCGTGGAAACTTATCGACGAGAGATTTTGTCGTAGTCCTCTTTCCTTTTCCCTAACCCTAACCCCACTCCCACCCTCGCCATTCCTCAACCCTTCTCCCTTTCTCCCTTCTCCCCTTTTATTTGACTTCTTATCTCTTCACCTCTTTGTATTCTATCCACTATCCTTTTTCATTTTATTTTTCTATTTTTTGTTTCAAACCAACTAACAGATTTATTCTCATCCGTCTCGTTGTCTTTCTACTCGGGTAAAAACACAAAAGAGAGAGAGAGAGAGAGGAGTATACGTTGCGTGTAGTACTTATGCGTCATGCGGCAGCACACGATATGCATAACGAGCTCGTTTTACTCGAAATGGCGTGGAGGCAAAAGGAGTCTCGGTTGTTGGTGGAAGGATCAGTAAGAAGAAGAACCTTGAGCTTTTGCTTCTGTTTCTGCTTCTGCTTCTGCTTCTGCTGCTCTAACCATCCTCATCCTCATTCTCATCCTCTTTCTCTTATTCTCATTCTCTCTGTGTGTTAGAATTTCTTCTTCACTTTCTCATTTAAGTACCTCTGCTAACGTTTCCCTTTATTCACCAAGACGAAAGCAAGAGAAAGAGAGAGAGAAGGAGATAGCAAAGAAAAAAAAATAGAAAGGAAAAAAACACTACCACCTTCCAAGGGTAAATTCTTTTTTTTCTTCTCTTTTTCTCAATGGTATAGCAAAACCGTCCGTGGCATTTCGAAAAAGCTTTGGTATTCGTACGGCGATGGTAATTCGCGTTAACCGCGAAGCCCCATCATCCCCCTCTTTTACCCGTTCACCCTCATCCTCGTGAAACGCCATCGGTATTTACTAAGAGGGGTTTTAAGTCAGAGTTCCTTTTCTTGTCGATGCTAAAAGTACCGAGCTCCTCCTCCTCCTCTTCCTCCTCCTTCTTCTCCTTCTCATCTCGCAAAGCATTGCTATAAGAAAAACTTTTAACGAAATAAACCGTAGTACGAGGCTGATAAATGATACCAATTTTCATTAACTTTTAAATACAATTTTTTCTTTATCTTCATACTTTCATTTTTTAAATTCTAAACAATGTTCTCGGAAGAGGAGAGGGTGTTGGTAAATATATTAATTTTTTTCTTTCAGTTTCAACATACGACTATTCAATATTTTTATAGGAAAAAATAAAAACTAGAAATGGAACTCGTGAAATTTTATAGTTCTCGAATCGATTTTGAGTTTCTCGACGAGTAGAATCTAATAAGCATAGAAAGGCTACTTTAGTCATACACATATGACTCATCCCACGTGAAAAGCCCACCTCAACCAACCAGGTTCTCTCAGTCGTGATCTGGAATATCGAAAAATCGCGATACGAGTCTTCGTAAATCCTCTACCAAGTTTGTTCTCTTTCGCTCGAAGCAGGTTTTTTCATCTACATTTACAAACGTAAAACAGAATTGTAAACAGCGACAGAAATAAGAGAAAGAAAGTAAGAAAGAAGTATACAAGTAAAGAACATCCCAGTGAAAAGAATTTAGATACCTCGTCAGAATCAGATTTATGGACACGGAAAGGTATCTCTCTCATCAAGAATTTTTAAAACATCTTTTCTTTCTTCTAAGACCAATGCATTCTGATATCTCATTGTTGAAACCAGCTCGAGAAATGGTAAGACAAAAAAAAAGAAAAAGAAACAGAAAGAAACAGACAGAAAGAAAAAAAAGGATGAGAGTAGAAGAAGGCATCGAAAAGTTTGCGGGGGTGATGGAAGGAAGGAGGAGTGTTACGAAATGGAGACGTAACAGCAGAGTTTGCCTTATTCATGAGTTCCATGGGATATCCTCTCGGTTGGTATAACTGATGGAACACAGGGTTGTAAGGCCACACAATGTCCGTGTGTACCAAAGTTGTATCAACGAACGGCCTCGTCCGCTTATTCTACGCCGCGTAACGACGATAATATGCTACGTGCTTCGTGTCTTCAACGAAGACTACTCGAATCGAATACACTCTGACGTGGGTTCCTCTTCCTCTTCTATCTCTCTCTCTCTCTCTCTCTTTCCCACTCTCTTTCATTCTCTTCTCTTTCTTTGCTATTCGTCCAGAATCACCTTCTCGACTTGGTCTGGACACCGAGTTCGTAGGAATCTTCTTCGTGTCACGACCTTTCGCGAGGTCACAATACCTCCTCCTGATCCTCCCCCTCTGTCCCACCCCTCTTCATCTCCTACTCCTCCTCCACCTTCTTTTACCGATCGTGAAGCTTCTTGAACTTCAAATCATGTCCTCGTCTATCCGTTCTACTCTTCTTCTTCTTCTTCTTCTTCTTGAACATCTTTCTATCTCGGTCTTTCATGTTCAGTGGTTGTTCTCTCTAACTATTTTAGAAAGAGAAAGAAAGAGATACGTTCGTGGGTTCAATGGAGTCGATCGATGCGATTAGACTAACGAGTTCGGTCTCGCGGAAATGGCTCGTGTGGTGCCCCTCCTCCTCTTTCTTCTACGTCTTCCTATTTTCTAAAGTCCAGGTTCTATCTGAAATCGCTTGGGAATCTTTCTTAACGCCAGGCTGCCCTCGACTTTCTGTTTGCCTTTCGATCCACTACTCCTTTCTTCGTTTAAATCGATTCTTGTATCTTCTCCTGGAAATACGTTCCCTTGTTTTCGTTCAGGAAAAAGTTACGCGT
Organism: Mischocyttarus mexicanus; assembly: GCA_023678845.1. Classification (NCBI taxonomy): domain Eukaryota; kingdom Metazoa; phylum Arthropoda; class Insecta; order Hymenoptera; family Vespidae; genus Mischocyttarus; species Mischocyttarus mexicanus. The sequence continues at coordinate 884,522 of JACGTP010000006.1, read as the reverse complement.
CGAGATCTATGTGTTTTCGATCCTTACGAGTCAGAGATTAAAGTAAACATCTAATGGTTCAAGTTTCCTTCTTGTTTTGTGGTAGACAAAAAATTTCGGATTTTCTTGCCATAATTCTATGGAAAAATCTGACATATTTTTCCTCCAATTCAATTTATGTTTATACAGTACACCCAACTATTTTCTTACACGGTCTTTTCCTCCATGATTTATAAATAACACGATTTTCCAATAGGTTTTGAAATTAATTCGAAGCGTTTTACAAGATACGATGTGGGTATTACTGTTTTTATCTTCAGAAACAAATTTATTGTAAATCAGCTGTCATTAGATGTAATTTTCATTTAAAATAATTCCCTACTTGTCTCGTAAAAACGTTACGAATTAATTCTAACATCTAATATATACAAAGATAGATATATCAACATCTACTATTTGCAGTTTGTAAAATAGGAAAGTAAAGTAAGAGGATGTATGTTTATGTTCTAACGAAAAACTTGTGTTGGGGAAAAAGAAGTCTGGACGCAAAAGCGTACGTGGTGAGCCAAAGTGAAAACTACAAAAAGTTATCTCTCCTTTGCTATTTCTCTCTCTCTCTCTTTTTCGTACGAATACATAAGAGTTCGGGTGATACAAGCTTCAAACGTCAGAGAGAATAATAGCGTTCGACTGTTAGTATGCACTCAACGTCCGAGGATTTTTAGGACACTTCGCGGTTAGTTCTGAGTCACACTTTGGTTAAGGGAATCCGTACGTGACATTAAGCAGTAATGCCACGTGGCACTCGCGTAACCAGTCGCACACCAACAGAGAGAGAGAGAAACCTGAAATACTATTACCACTAGTCACCACCATCACACCCACTCCTCACCCCCATACTATGCTTCAGAGACAAACCTTCTACATATATACATATGCATATATACACAAATGTAATCGCATGTGTAACGTGTCCTCTAACGTCTGCTTGACTCTATTCACACACACACACACACATATACAAATACAAATACATATGTATCTACCTGTACGTATACATACACGTTCCACCTTTGGAGCAGACTGTTGTCCGTCTTCAAACGGTTTTCTCCAGAGCCTAAGATATCACGAATTCCAGACTGCATAGCAAAGAGAATAAGAAATGCGAGAACTGTGTTGGTAAACGTGTATGCATATATATAACCTCGAGGTTTATACCATTTCTCTTTACCTCACTATGAATGTGAATGTGTTGAAGAGAAGAAGCTCCTCTTATATCGTCTACCTTCGTCTCTTCGCACGTTCTTTTACCATAACTCTTTCTTTCTCTCTCTCTCTCTCTTTATATATACCCTTGCTGCTGCACTTGCAAATTATATTAAAATTCTACTGTAAACGAAATGGGTCTTCTCTAGTTTTTTCACGGAAAAGAAAGAAAAAATAATAGAAGAAGAAGTAGAAGAAGAAAAGAAAGAAGTGTGACAGTAAAAAAAAAAAAGAACTTTGACACCGCATACTTTCTAGACTAATTTTTTGTTCGGCTCAATTTATAAATTAAGACAAAAGAAATTATGAACGAGGAGTAAATGAACTCGTAGAAGCTTCTATTTTATAACACAGACTCTCTCTCTCTCTCTCTCTCTCTCTCACACATACACACACATACTCTCTCTCAGTCTTTCTCTCTCTCTCTCTCTCTCTGGGCACGGAAGATTTAACCGAATTTTCGCGGGTTGCTTTCAAGATCCTAAGAGAGAGAGAGAGAGAGAAACTTTACGAGGAAGTATGCTGAAACCTTGTAACTTCTTGAACTCTCACGCGGGTACCGTGTAAACTTCTCGAACTCTAGGGCGGGTAGGTCTCATTAAAGGGGCAGCTATTATTCTTGATAATTTACCAACCGATGAACACGAATTTTAGGTAAAGGATCAAGTTTGACGGAAGTAGAGAGTAACGAGAAAGTAACGAGAGAGAGAGAGAGAGGGAGAGAGAGAGAGTGTTACCCGACCCTTTTATCCAGTTACCACCCTTAGATCTTCCCAATCTTCCCTCCCCTTTACTTCTTCTTCTTCTTCAATCCTCTCTTCCTCCTCCTCTATCCCTCCATATTTCCAAAAACCATCCTACTTCGTGAAGCACCGTTAATGTTCACGATCGAAAAACTTTCGTCAACGAAACATTCTTTATCCAAAGTTTTCTTTCGAACACAATACTTCGACCACGGATGTATACAAAATTCTACCCTTCGTTTTTCATACAAATAAAGAAAGAAGGAAAGAAGATTAAAATATTTTAAATATGTTATTAAAATATATGCATTTGATCGAAATTTGTGTCTTAATTCTATTTAAATAAATATCTAACACAAAGATGTGTTTTATTTAGAAAGTACTTAAATATAATTTCCATATACCAACAATATGAAAGAAATTCTCTCTCTTTCTCTCTCTTTTTTTTGAAAAATGAGAAAAAAATTTCAACTGGATATTTAAATACACGCGCACGTATTCGCGATCTACGTCTTCATCCTGTTAGCAAAAGGGTAAGAGCATTTATCGCGTCCTCTTGACCACCCTTTTTCTTCCATCTCTTTCCCTTTCACTCTCTCATTCTCTCCTTCAGAAACGTCCGAGCTTTTTAACAATGTCTCGGGCGACTTACGGGCTCGACCGCCTTAACTTTAGCCGGACCTTAGGGCTTTGAAGTAGCCCGCATACTTATCGCTTTGATTGACGTCCCCCTTTTTCGCGGTGCTCCTAAGCGAACGGGCATATTTACATGAAAATAAATGCACCTAGTCGGCAGGGTACGAAGAACTCGCTGTTCGCCAGGTCGTCGTCGTCCTCGTCGTCGTAGTCGTCCTCGTCGTAGTCGTCGTAGTCGTCGTAGTCGTCGTAATCGTCGTAGTAGTAGTCGCTCGTAGTCGTCCAACAACTCCTTTCCCTCCTTTCCCTCTTTCCCATCAAGCTCGTGCTCGGAAGGTTAAAATAAAAGAAGAGGAGAGGGACCCATCGTCCGTCTTTCTTGCGAGAACTTTACGAGCGAAAATGTTAATTCGTGAGAGTGTCTAAAATACTTTTCTACTACTTTTTTAGATTCTACCTTTCGCTGCGGGATACATCGTGATTCCGTTTACGATATAATATTAAAAAAAATATACTATATATACGGTATACCTATATTTATACTATATATACGAAGTGTGATCAAAAAGTAAGATGACTTTTTGAATTTCGCGGAATACTTTAGAAAGAAAGAAAGAAAGAAAGAAGTAGATATATTTCGTATCTCGAAAATTTTTGATTGGTCTCTTATTCGGAGAAATGCGGATTATTATTATCGAAGGTAAGACCCAACAAATAGGAAGAGAATCTTGAAACAATAAAAAAGAACTAAAGAAAGAAACGAGAAAAAGCAGATTGGTTGGAATGAGAACAAAATAGGGTGGCAGCAAAAGGAGGAGGAGAAGGAGGTGAAGGAGAAGAAGAAGAAGAAGAAGAAGGAGAGGAATGGATTTTCGAGACGGCTTGTCGTCCTTTATAATCCTTGGCATAAAGAGGACCCTTATCAGATGTTCGCCAACTCGCGGAGAATTGATTAAACGCCTCGTGAAGTTGATCCTACCACCACCGTTATGCGAATGAACGCGCGCGCGCGCGCGTTAAGGAACCAACGGAAATAAGAAAAGGTACAACCGGTGGAAGAAGAAGAAAAAAATTCATAAAAAAAGATCGAAGAGATACAAAATGGAGCGATTAAGTGTCTCGTAAAGCTGATTTGTCGCAATAAGACGAGAAGTGAGGAACGTTAAACCTTTTCGGATTGACGATGAACACATTTCTCGATCTCTCTCTCTCTCTCTCTTTCTCTCTTTCGTTTTGGATTAAACAGGCTAAGAAATCGACCCTAATAAGCTCCCTCGAACGTTCTTCTCTCGATGTATTCATTAAAAGAAATTTCCTTCGGATAAATAATTTCTTTCTGCCCCATCACTACCACCATGGAAATGAACTTGTGCTCGTTAACCAAATGGAAACGCAAGATTTACCATATGTATTTATATATGATAGATACATACATATATTTAGGATGTATGATACATATTTACCAACACCTTTACAAATTGATTCGTTTCGATTGATGCCAAAGATATAAGAATTCGGAAATGTCCATTGAAAAATTCCTAATAACGTAGACCTTTTCGAGATTGATTTTGATATTTTTTTATCAAACTAACACCGAACATTCTCCTGTCTCACGAAAATATTATACCTCGACTGAAAACATGAGGGCTAAGGGGGGGAATGGAGTGAAAGAGGGAGGGAGGATCAACGATGAAATACTTGCTGTGACGTGGAACCAACGACTACGTCGTATCTCGGCTTATCTCGACGATGATAAAGTATGAGAATAAAAAAGATAAAAAATGGGAAAATAAATAAGAGAAAGATAGAAAGAGAGACTGAGAGGAAAAATCAAAAAAAAAGGAAAGATCAGACGGTTTCAATCTACTTCTCGCACTTTCATTTTCTCAACTTCGTCATGTGTTAGGATGATCTGTAGTATGCTAGGATAATAGTTTTTTTTTTCCCCTATACAACGAGGATACTTATCTTAAGCCCCCGTTGGCATTTTTGCATCTATGTCAAAAAGAATACCAACTTGTGCATCATGCAAAATAACTATTTTTTGAGTAGGATAAGAAAACAATATTCCATTGCAAGGAAAGTAGTATGATTATGTAAAGGTACCAGACAATTTCGCAAATATTCGGAAATGTTTGGAAATATTCGAGAATGATTCTAAGAGTTAAGAATGTTCCTACATGGAAGTACATACGTGAACATTTAAACGTTTGTGTATGTAGATAGGTATCTGTACACATATATATATAAAGAGAGAGAGAGAGTAACATACTTGCGTAGCTACATATAAGTCGTTATCTAGGCTGGTGAAACCTTTCGAGCTTGACTCCTTGAGACACTGGAGCGGAAACACGAAACGTATAGCATGAGCTCCTACTAGGCGAGTTAATCCCTCGAGACAACTGGGAGCCACCAAGAGCATGGAATAGGAATGCCTCCTCTTCCTCCTCCTCTTCCTTCTCCTCATCCTTCTGTTTCTTCCACTCAACTCACACCTCTAGCACTGTGTTGGAAAACGTGCTAGCGTATTCACACTCGTTCTACACGACAATGTTATTATTTCGCCATTCCCCCTTCCCTCCTCCACCCTATTCGCATTACGCAGGATAATTTATGTCGTTCTTCACGCTTTTAGGATATACTCCCAAAAACCCTCCACCCAGGTATCTTTTCTACATCCTTCTCCGAAGTCCCTAACAACCCTTTCTTCTAAAAAGATGTTCTTCAAAACTTTAAGCTAAAAGCCTACCTAACGCATTGCACGTACTTGATTATTATTTCAGGGATGGTGTACACGTACAAAACTACGAGTATATAGGTTGTTTTATTATGATTTCATTTTTATGACTGAAACAGAAAAAGGAATTCTATGAACCTAAAGGGTTGACTTTTAAAAAGGTTTCGTTGGATAATACTCAGTGATATTATTATTAATCGCATTTTATACATCGAACCTTCTTTCAACGCTCACCTTGTATTAAATTACAGTCCCTTCCCATCCTATTTCTCCCTTTCTCACGTACCTTCGATCTATCCTTACCATCTATAAATTATATCGCTATTTACGCGGTAACACCCTCATTAACTCACGCACGCGTGCACGCGTATACACATACCTGTATACACACATATCTGAATATACATTCATATACTCACATATATTACATTAAAGCTGTTAGAGACTCCGTGCTTTTGGTTGACGCAAGCTCGAACTACTTATCCCCCATAATTCTCTCTCTCTCTTTCTCTCTCTCTCTTACTCACTCACTTTCTCACTCACGTCAGGTATAATAATTCTTATCCGTATAACAGTCAAGCTAGAATCACCACGCAATATTATTTCACGTGGTTAGGAAACCGCAATATCGTAACTAGTTGCATTGGTACCCTATGTACCTCCAAAATATTCAAACACTTAGAAACTTAACTATCCTGACCGTTAGCAAATTTCGGTTATTTTTCAGTTAACAACCCCCCGAACGTGTTACCCTATTTCTTTCTCCTACGAAAGCCATATTTCTCTGTTACTCTTATTTCGTTGCGGGAGAGTCAAGATAAAAAGAAATAGGGAGATAAACATGTGCTTTCTTCGACATACACATAATTTTTCTCCTCTCTTCTCTCTTTCCTCTTCTCTCTCTCCCCTTCTATACTTTTAAGTTAAATTTATCCTCGAGGATATCTGCCTTTCTGTGTCTACGAGCATGTCGTTCGCGTGACCATAAGCGCGACCGAGTTTATATTTCCATTCTCTTCTGGTAACTCTCCTAAAGCGTCCTTTTCTTTCCTTTTTTTTTCTTTTTTTTTACTTTTATATATATTAAGTTTATTTTCAAGCTTAAAATAATGAATTTCTTATTCCCAAAATTAATATATATATATTTTTTCTTTTTTAGGAAGCATCGAAAAATGCAACAGAATCGACAATGGCCAACGAAGAACTAATTTTCAATATCAATAACTATAAATCCGATTAACGTCTTATTATATCGTAACTTTTAATTCAATCAATAGGATCTGTCAATCAATTGATCGATTGATTAATTAAATGAAATAAACGAACAATTGAAATATTCGAACACAATACTCTAATTGTGTCGAAGTTACGAATAAAAAAATCTACTAATCCTCCTTTGAATGATGTAATAAAATTTGTGGAACTTCGGTTTAATGATTTTAATTGAAATTATTTAAAAGAAAAAAGCTCTACAGCTGTCACTCTACTGCATGATCAATTAAATAAATATTGAATTGTCATTATAGTTTATAAACCTAAATAAAAATTATTAATTGCATCCGTGCACCAAGGGGGTTCGGCTTTAATGTACTGTCGTTACGACGATTGTCAGATCTTCAAAATAGATTTACTCGTAGTCCAATTATCCACGCGATGTTAAAAGTAGTAAAAAATAAAAGACTAGGATTAAATTCGCATAAAACATTAATCGATTTAGAATTAGTTCCGAGATGTAACAAAGATATCTGGCATTCGTGATGGAAACTAAACGCAATACTGAAAACTAGTTGAGTTCTCCTACTTTTATGTTTTTTTTCTAACTTGCTGGATGTTTTGTCTTCGATCTTGTTAAATGCCTAATGCTTTTAAGGATATATATTTTTATAGAAAAATAATTTAGTAAAGTTATTATGTAATAAACTGTGTATAATTATTCAACAAATCTTGAATCTATCGTTAGATTCGATAGAATCGTTAAGATCATTCAAACGTAAGTAACCGTATCGTTTTTCCGTGATTAATTGACTCTTTCTAAAATCACTATAAAAAGAAATAACACAGAGAGAGAGAGAGAGAGAGAGAGAGAGAGAGAGTAATAATGGTGAGCTTAGAAAGATTTACTTTGAAAACGAATAACCTTTTTCCTCTCGATTCTAATCTTCCACAGGTCTTTCTTTACTCCCACGAACATAAACTCGATCCTTCGAACTTGTAAAACCTACTACTCTCTTTGAATAAAAAGAAAAATAGAAAAAACGAAAGAAAAATCGTTCTTCGTACTTATTGTTACTCTCACGTGACGTTTATCGAATCCGATTAATTTTATATGCGTACCCTAATTCTCTATGCTTCTTCGAATTTATCTAAACCGAGTGAATAAAAAAAAATATAAAAAAAAATAAAGAAAAAAAGAGAGAGAGAGAAAGAGAGAGAGAGAGAAAGAGAAATGATAAAATGTATAAAAACGTGGCACACGGATAAATGGAAATAGAAATGAAGATAAGTGTCATGAAGATTTAAATGAAACACATTCGTATGCAAGGTAGATACGCTCGGTATAAAGACACGTCATCCTTTGTATATAAACGTTTTCCATTATAGTTGAAAAGTAATCGATCGTTTAACTACGGTATAAAGAGAGAAAAAAAAAAGAATTATTTTACACGTATACGTCTCTATGAGCGTATACCTAACTCATTTTTTACATGGTCTTGTCGAATATATTCCCGAATTTACCATAAGTTGCATATATTTGTTTATAACTTTAATGCACAAAGGACAATATTGACGTTGGTATGAAAATAGGTTAAACGAAAAGGAAAATAACTTGGAATATTTAACTTCACCATAATACTGAGCTTTCCAAACACCAGACTAACTATTCCACAAATTACGTGACGTGCAATATTTTATTATTAAAATACCTCTCTTTTATTTATTTGTCTTTTTATATCTTACACGATAATACAATTCGATATCAAAATGAATTTTCACCGTGGTTAATATATCGAAAACGTGAACGAATCATTGTATCAGCTTTTTTGCAATTTTAATCATCAATTTGATTGTAAGAAAAAAATAACAAATAAAAGAGAGAGTAAGAATCTTAAGAAAAAGGCCACACGCGCGTGCACGTCACGTGTTCCAGGAAAAAAAGCGAAAGAAAATAACTTGTTAGGTGTTTCAGCAAGAGTTTCGAAGAAAACGAAAAGAATGAGGAGGAGTGTCTACGATCTCGATCTTTTTCTCTTTCTTGAATTCCGTATACACGCTCGATGATTTTTCACGATGTGATCACATTCTCGCCTAACTCGGACGCGTGATATTGGATTTCGGAAAGGGGAAAAAACGATATGAGAACGCACGAGAAGAATTTCAAACAACAAATATTACGTTGGTTTCGAGTGTATGTATGCGAATTGGTGGTGTATATGGTATTTGGGTTGGTAGGTGGGTGTGATAAACATATATTGGTTTGGTGGAAAAATAATGTCGGAATTTATTGTCACGATTCAATAGGAAATTTTGACATTTTTTTTTCCATCAACCCAATACAGAGAGAATGAGAGAGAAAGAAGGTGGTGATCTTGAAAATGGATAAACTCGTTGCAAGAATCATTTAGCCATCGCCGGAGGCTTTTTTTTGATTGCTTCTTTCTCTCACTCTCACTTTTTATAGTTATCCTGCTTCCACACAGAAAAGGCGAGATATTATACCGAGCAATTGAATTTCTTACACCCGTTCTTTTCCATCCATCTCTCCATCCATCTCTCTCTCTCTCTCTCTCTCTCTGTCTCTGTCTCTTACACACTCTTTCTTTCTTTATTTATTTCTTTCTCTCTATCGTACTTTGGTAAAAGATCACCCGGTAGAAGAGGACGGAAAGCCGGGTACCTCAGATCTTTCTTTTTGAATTTATCCAACCGAATCGGAATTTCGAAACCGGTGGTCGCCGACATTGCTGCCAATCTCGGCACGAACCTCTAAGATATCGTTTCTTTCTTTCTCTTTCACCTTCACCTTCACCTCCTCCTCATTCTCCTCTTCCCTTCATTACAAAGAAGCGTAACGTTCGTACCAATTTACTTTAAACCGGTCCTGAAACCTTTTTTTAAAGAAGATAGGACAAAAGTATCTTTTGCTTCTTCAAATCTCGACAAATTCAATTCTAGTTTATAAAAATTCTTAGAATCTTTAAAATTCGCAGCAGGAGGGATAAGGGGGGACAAAGGGTGTTTACTAATAAATTGCATATATCAAAACTTCCTGAAACCTTTTTTTAAAGAAGATGGGACAAAAGTATCATTTGCTTCTTCAAATCTCGACAAATTCAATTAAAGTTTCAAAAAATTCTTGGAATTTTTAAAACTTGTAACATAGAGAAGAAGGAAGAGGGTGGGGGGAACTAATATAAATTGCTCATATGCCATCACCTTGAACTTTTACACCCTACGAATGAAAAAGATAAAGAGAATAAAGAAAAAGGATGAAAGTATTCGAATGAGATCTACAGAGTGTATTATGTGTACGTATGTGTGTATGTGTGTGTATGTGTGTGTGTCTACATTTAGCAAGAAAATAAATAGGCGCCACGTTATACAGACTTCTGCGAGATCTTAAAAATAGGACGAAAAGATCAGGATTCTTTTCAAGAAGATTTCTTACTGACGAGAAGACCAACAGGAAAAGGACGGTATAGACACTCTCCCCCTTTCCTCCTCCTCCTCCTCTTCCTCCTCTCTACTTCTCCCTTCTTTTTCTTTTTCTATCCTCCTCGGTCGTTAGGTTCGAGGAAAAGACTAATTAAAAAGCAGTAAAGGAAACGACGCACGTGCGTGTCTAGAAAATCTGTCCTCTTGAAATCTGCTGCTGCTGTTATAACTGCTGTTACTGCTTGCTGATATTGCTACTGAGTGTCGTCTCATGATCTACCTCAGTTTCTTTTTCTATCCCTCACCTAACTTTCCTTCCCCTCTCCATCCCTTCCTTGTTCCTCTCCACTAATTCCAACAGGATACTCGCACGACGGATACTTGTCCTTCTCGTGTTATTTTTCACTTCCATTGAAAACTTAAGTCTTGTTTATCTTTCGAAAATTACTATACCGAAACATCGTTTAGTTTATATTTATCCTTTGGATGATTAATATCGTCTCATTTAACAGATGATAGAAATTGTCTGTTTTTATTATACAAATAAAAAATATTCGATCAATTCTAAGATGAGAATTATTATAATTAATTGTTGCTAATTCTCATAGAAATAATAAATAATTTTAGCTTATGTTTAGAAAAAAATTAAAAAATAATTAATGCAGTACATACTGTACCCTTTTCAAACCATGTAACTTTTATATTTGAAAATTTGTTCCATACAAAAATTTGACCACCCTGTATTTTAGATTGTAAAAAAAGAAATTCATTATTTTAACGTTTAATTCAAGCTAAAAATAATGGATATATTTTTGCTTAGTTTAATATATATAGAACAACTAGTAGGGATCCCTTCGAAGATTATAAAGGAAACGTGTATTCATCTCATCAAACTCGGTAAGGTTGGAGAGGACTACTCTCTTGGTACTCAGGCAGGAAGATGAGCCACTTAATAATAGAAACACCATCCTGCGTCGTCCTCTCTTCCTCGTCATTTTCGTTGTCTTCATCGTTGTCGTCGTTGGGGAAGAAGAGTGTACTGTCTCCAGCGACGTCTTCATTCTCCTCTTCTTCCTCCTCCTCCTCCTCCTACTCTTACTCCTACTCCTACTCGTCCTGTTTCAACTCCTCTTCAACCTTCTGCCCATTTCCAGGCAATTTTCCGGCAAATGACTGTGGTAGATCGGGTGCAACACCTTTCTTAATTACGACGCATTCCCAAGGACGACGAGGAAACTTAACCCCTGCCGCGTTCTAACTCGAAAGATAATTAAGCGGACATTGGAAGCCTCCGGGCAGAACACGGTAGCTTTTATAAGAAGAAGAAAGAGAGAAGAAGGAGTCAAGAAAAAGAAGAAACTACCGACCGAGGAAAAAGAAATAAAATAGAATAAAAAAATAGAGAAAGGTGGAAAGACGATTAAAGGACTGCCTAAGAGGAGAAACATATTTTTAGAAAATGTCCCTTAAAAATCTATGAGCTTGAACGAAACCCCTAACCCCTAACCCCTCTCTCCAACCCAACCAACTTCTTCTTCTACTACACCTCCCCCGTTTCTTTTTAAACTCGACCGATTAACGTTGGCGTTGGCAGCGATTTGTCGACTCCTATCCCTTCTTAAAAAAAAGAATTCTGAGGATGGTTATTTCGGTAGTTTTCGTTAGGGAGGAAACGCGATTACCGGCAGGAAGAAGCCCTTAAATACGTTTCATCGAGAACCAATGTTCCGAGGATTAACGATCCTTACTTCGTTTATTTTTTTTTTTTTTTTTATTTTAACTCCTAAGTCTTATCCAATTTTCCTTTTCTTTTATATATATATATATATATAAAATAGTAAGCTGATAAGGTAATAATAATAAAAATATCTCAAGGTTTGTTCTTTTTATTTCTATGTTTCTTAAAACAAACTTTATATATTATTTCCTAAAAATTGTATGGCAATGAAACTATAATAATTTTTTTGTGAAATTTCAACGAATAAAATGTTAACTTTAAACATAAATTCTATATTAATTTAATATAAAATTTATATAAAATTATATAAATTCTATATATAAAAATAATTCATATTAAAATAAAAATTATAAAATATTCATATAAAAAATTATTCATATAAAAATCAAAAAATGTTATATATTAAAATTGATCAAACACAGTTGATATCATACATTCAGTAATAAATAAAAAGGTATCAACACAAATAAAGATCGAATATAATATTATGAATAAAATAAATAAATCTCTTCTCTTATTCCCCGATGTTTAATCAAAGTTAAATAAAGATCTCATACATGACGTTAAACTTCAGCGAAATTCTATCGATATTTGTACACTAATTGAGGAATGACTCGATATATATTATACATACATACATACATAAACAACAATCCTCTACATTTACATCGATACTTTGAGAGCTTATTTTATGGGTCGTTCACTAAGAGTGAAAGAGTGCAAAAATGAAAGAAAGAGGTGAGGGAAAATGAGAGAGAGAGAGGGAAACCTCCCACGAATGTAGGTTAGATTCTCGATGCTCGTGGCACCGTTTGCCATTCTACACTAAGAGGATGAGGTGGATGAAGGAGAGGAGAAGGGGGAGGAGGAGGAGGAAGAGGAAGAGGAGGAGTAGCGAATCTCCGATTCCGTGGGAACGTTGCAAACGATGCCAAAAACTACGCGCCCGTTTTATAACCCTATATGTGTTTAACCGCTTTCTTTCCAGGATATTCCACTTTAGGTGACTTACTTATGAGCTAGACTATGATCCTTAGACGATTATCGATTTTACTGCAAAACGATAACATTTATAAAATACCCTTTTTACAATCCCCTACAAATCTGACCAGTTACCGACATAACAACAAAACTTCTACTATTATTATGTTATCCAATAAATCCCCTCCTACCCTAATACAATTTTTACAATTTATTTACTTTTAAATCCTTTCGTTACTGGCACGATTTTCGCGGTTTTAATATATAATATATAGTCCTATATAAATTTATCCAAGTAATAAACGTATCGTTGTATGGTATCGATCCATTATATAAGGGGGGGTCAACTCTAGTAACTAAAGAATTAACTGGAAATAATTGCACTAATTTATTACTGGGGAGAGAACCACAATTTTTTAATATTATCCAATTTATTTAAAAAATCTAACGTTTGAAAATTTATAATAACATCAATAGTTATGTGTAGGAGTCAACTCTAGTACGTAAAGAATTTATTAGAAATAATCAAAACTTATTGCCAAGCAGAGAATTATAATTTTTTAATACTATCCAATTTATTTAAAAAAAATTATACACATTTAAAAATTTATAATAACACCGACCAATTAAAATTGCTATTTTAATAATCCAAATATACTCGCACTGTAGACAAGGAAAAGCATACAGAAACGAAAATAATGCAACGAAGTTACATAGAATAATTAAATCGATAATTGGAAAATAAAATTGTATTCTTCCGAGGGGTATTCTTGTGTTATTCTCATTTATTTAAGATTAAAATCATACTATGAACAATTACTTCAATTAGAAAATATCATCTGATTTATGATTAATCATGGAAGTAACTGAACTCAATTTAATCTCTGTTTAGTCTTTTATTTATCAACCTTAATGTCTGGATCAGAAAATCCGTTAGGCTATATTACTCAGCTGCCAGTTATGCGTCATCGACACATTCCAAACACTATCAACAGACTTAACTGAAGAAGAAACAAATACCGAATAGTTTTTAAGACGAAATGTAAACAACGTTTAAACAAAAAAAACTTTCCATTGAGTTATGTTTTATCCTCCTATTAAACCTAATATTTACTAATAGTTTTAGATTTTCATTGAATTATGTATTTCATTGAATTACCTGTCGAAAATGACCTTGCATCTTGTACTTGAATCGATGATGATCGAAGAAGAAGAAGAAGAAGAAGCCTACAACGAAAGAGAGAAAGTGAATGATGAAGAAAAGAGATAGAAGATGAAAGTTATGTTATGGAATATGGCTTTCATCGCTTCTAACCAATGGTGAGGGAGTAACCGGATGACAAATGAGCTCTGGTGACGTGGCTTCGAGCCAGTAAAGCCGGTAATTGGATGCGCATTATTAACGGGATGGCGTAAAACGCTTCTTTCAGGTCACTCGTGGATACTCGATATACTTGCGAGTATACACTCACACACATACACGCATATATATATATATATGTAAATCTACTTATGCATTTAGAAATACATGTATCCTATCTAAATACGTATAATGTGTACATATGTTTATATACATCTTTGTGTACTTTTAAATGGAATTTAGAGTTACAGTGTTCAAACTTTAATTCAAAATTCCATTCAATGTTCCATTCATGTTCCATTCAATGTTCCATCCTATTGATCATTTCTAGAATTGAAAAAAATATTTGTATATGTGTGTAATGTATATATAATAATATAAGTATATATAGGAGTGTAAGTTGAAGTTTGCCGGGTTTTTTTCGTTAAAAAAAACACATAATTTTTAGGGGAATCTCAAAATATTTTTATTCAAAGTATTGACCATTTGATTCTACACATTTCGTCCATCTTTCAGGCAAATTATGGATACCATTCCAAAAAAACTTTTTTCTCTTTCGAGGAAAACCATTCGACGAGCCATTTTTCAACTTCTTCAAAATTGACGAAGTGCTGCTCTGCAAGTGAGTGCCCCATCGATGCGAAAAGGTGGAAGTCGGACGAGGCGAGGTCTGGAGAGTACAGCGGGTGCGATAATATTTCCCAATTAAGTGTTTTTAATGTGTTTTTCACGGATCTAGCGGTATGAGACGGCGCGTTGTCATGTTGCAAAATAACTTTGCCATGTCTTCGGGCCCATTCCGGTCGTTTTTCGATCAACGCATGATTCAAATTGATCATTTGTTGTCGATAGCGATCCGTATTTACCGTTTCACCAGGTTTTAATAGTTCGTGGTACACCACACCATCCTGGTCCCACCAAACACAGAGCATTGTCTTTCAAATCGAAATCTCCACTTTTAAATTGACGAAACCATGTCTCACATGTTCTAATCACTGGAGCATGTTCACCATAAGTTTCTACTAGCAAACGATGTGCTTCAGCTGCTTTTTTCTTTTGATGAAATAAGAAAAGCAACGAATTCCGCAAATGCTCTTTATTTGGAACGAAACTCGACATATTCATTGATATAAACGACTATGACGCTATTATTTTGACAGAATGAGACTTAGGTGTTTTTGGAGGTCAATGTCAATAGAAAACAATGGTGTATATAACAAATCATAGAAATGCCTACATCCTGCTAGCGACATCCTACTGTAAAACCGGCAAACTTCAACTTACACTCCTATGTATATATAT